>JANBQS010000223.1:0-25744 GCA_027577415.1 Coemansia sp. RSA 922 | reverse complement strand
AATTCCTTTGTTGTAACTTTTCCCTACTAATGCTGACTTTTCTGTACTCAAAAAGAGGCGCTAAATGAGCGAGGCTTTGTTGCCGACACTGGCTGAATAATGATCTACCCCCCCTTGTGGCTGGCTGCTCTATTTTGGCAACATAGGGCATTGTCGAGGTTCGGGTTTATGATAGTCGATTGGCTGACGAAAGGCACATAGCAAGTCAGGTACCCGCTTTTATCGATTTTCGAAGCAACGTTTTTGTTATATCACTTATCCAAGTTGACCATATTCTGGCAAAACGACAGGGACGTTGGGATATTGCTTGAGGATATTAAGGCCAATCCCTGAGCTACAAGTCGATCGACAAACGTTGCTCTATTGCTGATACCATCCACCCCTCCATTTCAACAAGCCTGTCCCCATTTTTTTTTTGACAATGTTTACACTTGGTCCCGATCACTGCCCTCCACTTTTCCGCAATGTTCTACTAGTTTGTACTGGTTTGTTTGCACGTTTACTGCCTCGACAAGGATTACGACCACCTAGCGGCTTGTATTTCATATCTGACTGCCCGTGATTCGGGGGAGCAGGGGGATGCGCATTTACCAAGCAAATAGATGTGGCAAGCGAAAAACAAGCACCGACCAAGCAGTGATATTGTCATTGTGCTTGGGCCTACTGACATGAAACGAACCGGAACCAGTGAATTGTGCTCCACAGCCACTTTTAACGCGTGTTTCTTTCAGGCCGCAGCAGCATAGATATTAAACACACTCGCTATTCCCTCTTTTTTTTTCCCACTTTCCTGTCTGTCAACCACCAGTTTCTGCTGTATCTTCCTTCTATTCATAACACTGATATTATCTTTCTAATTTTTAATATTCTTTCTATATTCCTTCACAGGATGCATTTCAGACCCTTGCTTGCTACCCTGCTCACAGTCGTCGTTAGTTCGCCAAAGGGTGTTGCAGACGCGGCTACAGTTCATGAACCCAGGCGACATCCTGTCGACGTAGTCCGGGGCGTCAATCTAGGCGGCCTATTCGTGCTAGAGCCATGGATTACTCCATCGCTTTTCAGCGAGTGGGAGCTCACGCCACTGTCTCCCGTAGTCGACGAATGGAGCTATTGCACAGTACTGGGAAAGCCAGAGTGCATGCGCCGCCTGAATGCTCATTGGGCGAGCTGGGTACAAGAATCCGATATCAGTACGCTGGCCAGTATGCACATCAACACATTGCGAATCCCTATCGGATACTGGGCGCTTGCTCCAGACTTGTCAGAGCCCTATGTCCAGGGCCAGATCCCGTACTTGAGGCGAATTCTAGACTGGGCGGCCGCCTATAACTTGCGTGTAATTCTGGACTTGCACGGCGTTCCTGGATCGCAAAACGGGTTCGATAACTCTGGTCAGCGTGGTGAGATTAGTTGGGCTAAGCGCCCAAGCGATATTCGACAATCGCTTGATTCTCTGGCAGTGCTTGCCAGGATAGCTAACGAGCATCGGTCGGTCGCTGCTATTCAAGCTGTCAATGAGCCAGCCAATTGGGGTGTACCCAAGGGAGTAATAACTCAGTACTACTTGCAGGCATACCAGTTGGTCAAATCGATGGCTCCACGTATCACATTGGTCTTCCATGACGCGTTTTTGCCGGTAAGCGAGTGGAGCGAACTAGTGCCGGCAAACATGACAGGGTCGTACCTGGATACTCACATATACCACGTATTCTCCGAGGACTCGCTAAGGCTCTCTTATGATTCGCACTTGTCAAAGGCATGTGCTGATGGCGAAAAGCTCAAACAGTTTAATACTCGGTCGCCTACAATCTGCGGCGAGTTCAGCCTCGCGACCACTGACTGCGCGAGATGGCTGAACGGCTTCCAGCGCGGCGCTCGATGGGATGGCACGTATCTTACTACCAAGTCAGTTTTGCCGGGTAGTACATGTGCGGGGCAGGAGGACTTGAGCACTTGGAATGTGGAAAGACGAATGTTTATGCGCAACTTTGCTATGGCACAACTTCAAGCTTACGAAAAGGCTAATGGCTGGATCTTTTGGAACTTTAAGACTGAAAACGCCGACTCGTGGAACTATATCAAGTTGGCTCAGGCTGGAATTATCCCTAATCCACCTGTTGGGTCAGCCTTTGACATATGTCCGGCTTAGCCAGTGTTCTGAAGTAATAAACTCACCTATACGACAACAACAATCACTTGCTGAGTAGTATTCATATACCCCCCACACATATATCATATTGGAAGGGGGAAGAGGACCAAGGTCTACTGTGCAAAATGTCTTAGGCTCGCACGCATCCTTTTTTCGTAGCTAGTACTTGCTACTGTCGCCCCTCCTCTGTGGACTTGCTTTGCAGTATATCTAAAAAGCAGAATATCCGAATATCACAAGTGGTGCGGGGATACACCAGAAACCTGTCGCAAGAGCTGAGTCGAAAAAGTCTGACGACTCTAGCACCGAGTGAGGGGGTAGATTTTCCTTCTGGAACAAAAAGGGGCGCGCTTGGTTTCAAGCAGATGTATTAGCTCTCAGGTGAGCATTTCCTTCGTAATAGTTGACGTAGTCGTTTAAACCAAATTACTGACCATTTGAGCGGTTTGCTACTACGCCAAGAATTCAACATACGAGGGTGAGAAAGTCATTACTCGTATCCTTTTTTTTTTATCTGAGTATCCTCATTTCGTACATTTTTTTATTCACTCTAGTCGATAATTTTGACCAATATTTTGTTGTACTCACAGTTTGTGCCGTCGTAGGTTTTTTTTATTTCTTGCTGATGCGGTACGTCATAAGCATTGCGTGCCTCGCCATATTGGCAGCAGCTCAACATGGTCGAGGGTCAGGAGGCGAGCCATTGCGTCAGAATCCCCTCGACCAAGACCTTCCGCATCAGTATACTCATGACATCAAGCGGATGCCAGTGCAAGCACCAGTGCAAGCGCGTGAGCCAGCACGAGGCCCTCTAGGAAATCCACCGCCTCGGTTAAATCCGCCCGCCCTGCGTTACCCGTCGGCGCCACCCGGAGCTCCGCCGTACCCACCCCAGGCAGTCAAACAGCTATCAAGGCCAGCAGTTGCACACGGCGGCAACAATGGCAGTCCACCCAACATTGTAGCGCAGCGCCCCTCTAAGCCCAAATCCATGAGCGAATCGGAGGATATTATTAGCAATACAGATTTCGGCAGTGCTTTAGAGTTTGGGCCGCCATCTACTCCACACCCACCACCGCCAACGCTCAAGCGACCTCTCGAGCCAACCGCTCTCACAGATCCACAGCCACCCGAAAAAGATATCCCTGCAGCGTTAGGCGAGAATTGGCCTGTATTTTCCGAGATCTTAGACACTATCTCGGCAATGGGTGGTGCGCTGAGCGACTTGAGCAGTAATAGTCTCGTGCCAACTACGGCTGAGACCAATGTAGCAGCCGCCAGTTCAGTAGCCCCAACCGCACATTCGACCTCCGCAACCAAAAGCCAGCCCAAAATACTACTTTCGTCCCCCGCACCCGCCACTACAGAAATGGTGCGCGCGTCGTCAGCTGTTCTTTGCTACAACGCGTCTTGCTCTGCGGTGGACGCCAATGTCCATAATGACACGCAGCGGGCGGGTGGAGTCATCCGCATGCCTGCCAGCCAATATGCAACCGATCTAATGACAATGCCGACGCAAGATGTACTGGGCGACGTAAGACAAGAGCCGGGCAGCGGCATGGGCATGGGATATCATGGACACAGTATGGTGCGCGGCGTCAATATTGGCGGATTCCTAGTTCCCGAGTTTTGGATAACACCATCGCTTATCGCTGCCATTCCCGAACCCAAACCAAACGACTATTTACAGCTCTGCAACCGATTGGGCCCCGAGGCTACGCTAAGTCTGATGCGGCAGCACTGGGAGTCGTGGGTCACCGAGTCCGAGATCCAACGTTTGGCAGCAGCGGGGATCACTCACTTGCGTATCCCCATTGGTCACTGGGAGTTTGTCGATTCAGACGAAGGATATGTTCGTGGCGGTCTGCCCTATTTCAAGCGACTCGTGTATTGGGCTAACAGACATGGGTTAAAGGTTATCCCGGATATGCATACAGCGCCAGGCAGTCAAAACGGATTCGACAATTCGGGGTCGACTAACGGCGTGAATTGGACAAAGGACCAGCGCAACGTTTTGTTATCCAAACGCGCGCTGCAAACGATGCTCAAATACATCGCCAGCGACCCTATTATACTGGCTACCACCGACGCTGTAGACATGTTGAATGAGCCGTTCATCGATTCGTTAGATTTCGGACAGCTCTGGGAATACGATACCGGTGGCCACATACTAATATCCAAAGGACTAGGTAAAACACCGCCAGTCATCTCTATCGTAGATCGCGGGTTCAAGGAGTTCAGCTGGTGGCAGTCGCGGTGGCCACAGGACTGGAATTCCAAGTATGCCGACGCGTGGCTGGATGCGCATCTGTACCATGTGTTTGATCGCAATATCGATGATTGGCCGCTGGAGAGACATTTGCGGCTCGTGTGTCAGAATGGAAGGGATTTGAGGGCCAACTCTACATCTTTCCCCATTATCGTCGGCGAGTGGTCGTTGGCATTACCGCAGACAGCGTTGAGGGGACGAGAGAACGAGGCAAGGAGAAGGTTTGCCGAGGCTCAGCTGGATGCTTATGAATTGGGAGGAGCTGGCTGGATCTTTTGGTGCTTTAAAACAGAGGCATCGCCTGAGTGGTCATTCTTGGAGGGGCTGGACCGCTCATGGATACCTCAACCCCTGACAAACAGAGAATTTTCGCCTATTTGCAAGTACTAGGACTAGCTGACAGTATCCATACGCTGTGAGCCAGGTACAACTTGCCGCCTTACATATATTTTCTACATTTAAATGTATCTTTTTTTTTTTCCAAACCATTACAGTCCAAAAAGCACGGCAGAACTTTACCGTTGAAACTGTTCTACGCGAGGGGTTTGAGCAACAAAGGCAATACCTACAACAGACAAAAGCCATTAACACTTTCGCTCATTGCTCTAAACAAGAACGATATGTCTATTACGACTCAGATCGTGCTACTCACTGACAAGATTGACACCCAATACCTCGGCAGATACTCGCCTATTAAGCAGTTCACGCCTCAAATGCTCGAGTAGACAACCATATCCTACGCACAGGCTTCTACGCCTCTTCACACTTTGAGGTTGTTTTCCCAAGTTTTGTGCTCTTTCTATCCTCACATCTAATGGCCAAATAAGCCGCCATTAATTTCCCCAGCAGCTAGCAGTTTCAACAGATTTTTTGTATCCGAGATACGACTGTTATTTAAAAAAATACATTTTCTAACAATGTTGTGACAGGTCTGCCCGAGCAAAAGAAAGCCTCTACGACCGCCAGACTGTACATGGTGTTGGAGTTAGGGATTGTGTTTAAGCAAGCGCCAAAGCTTACACGAGCCCACTGACTGATTCGTGTTCAAAATAGCGATACCTATTTGATCTCAGCGTTCAATCATAGCCAAGTGATCAAAATATCACTTTGCTGTTCTGCTTTTCGATCTTCGTTATTTATTTATTTTTCTACTCTTTAAGAAATGCACATAGTTCAGTGTATGTTCGCAGTATCTGTAGGTATAGATGAACTTGTTGATACTAAGCTAAAGATGAAATAAAATATGTACTAGTGAAAAGTGAAAAGGTAGTTGGGCTTTTGATAGCGAATAGTGCGTCGTTGGATCCGCCGTTCCTATCGAGAGAACTCTGCCACAGACGATGGGAGGAGTGTAGAGAACGACACTACCTATAGGCGCTAATCCTTTACTATCTCAAAAAGGTCCATGTCTATCACCTGGATAGCCGTGACTAGACCTCTTTCGACAAACTCCTGGTGCCTGGCTTGTATAGTTGTGTCGTCAGCCCGATACAACTCCTTCAGCTGCACCTTTAGCTCATCCGAGTCAAGAGGGCCACTGAAGTCGACGACGATGAAATAAACGAGCGCATAGTACATCCTATCGATCGTCACAGTGTAAGTTGTAGCTTCCATGGTACCAAGGCGCCGACGTCGATCTATGAGCCAACCGTACATATCCAGGAGCTTATACAGTTTGTTCATAACTTTTCCTCGCTCCAGGCTATAGCGATAGACATAGGTGTTCGCAGGAGGTTCTGCTGGCCTCGCTTGCTGATTAGCACCAACCTTGCCTGACCTATTGCTGAGACGTCCACTTTGGCGGCCTCTACCGCCACTTCCGCGTTGAACAGATATGTTGGTTAGCGGCTGAGTGCGGCTTGACCCCGAGGTGCTCGTAAAGGTAAAAGTGGTAGCAGGTGGAGCAGAGCCGGTCGGAGCAGGACCGGTCGGAACCGCTGGCATGGATGTGAACTGAGTAGGACCGGTCTGACCAACAAAAGTCGTAGGCGGATTATAAGCCGGCGTCGCGATAGTGGTCTGAGCAAGGCCAGTGGGAGCCGGAGCCGCTGACATAGCCGCAGCCTGAGCAAGAGCAGATAGGCCGAAAGCAGCCTGAGTAGGATTCGCTGGCATGGCTGCGGCCGGGGAGAAACTTGTCTGAGCAATGCCTGATGGAACTGGAGCCGCTGGCAAAACAAAAGCAGTTGGGGCTAGAGCGGTCTGTGTAGAGGCAGCCGGAGCCGCTGGCGGAATGCCAGTCGGCGCAATGCCAGTCGGCGCAAACGCAGTAGATAGAGCAGGAGTCGCTGTCATAAAAGTGGCCTGAGTAGGACCGATTGGAGTAATAGTCTGAGTGGGTCCAGTCAGAGTAGGAGGCGCTGATGTCGTTGCGATCTGGGCATGAGCAGACATAGTAACATCGGTCGATGCAGCAGGCGTAGTAACGTCGGTCCGAGCACCCTGGCCGAAATTGGTCCAACCGACAGGGAACCAACCAGTAGCACCACCGCCGTTGGGGATAGCAGGCGGAGTCGCAGGGATCACATTGATATCGGGCGTAGTGGCAGGATACTTACGCAGTCGCTGGCTGGCGCGCATCTCTTTACGGGCGCGCTGCCGCTGACGGGCGCGTATTTCATTGACGGATAAAGTGCGGCGCCTGCGCCGGAGCCGATTGTCGCGAAGGGTCATCCCACTGCCGAGCCGAACAGCGTCGACAGAGTTAGTAAACCGCTGCCTAATACTGACCCAATTAACCCTGCTCAAGCCGAGACCTAAGAGCCCCAGGTAATGTCGCATACCCAAGGAGCGGTACCGACCCTTGAGGCTTTGTCGAGTGCGAATTGGAACTGCAATCCTCGTAATTTTGGATCTGTCGGCGGGGTTGCGCTGCTTAACAACTACGACCTTTTGTAGCCTCCTGGCTATAAATGATGGCGTCTGGCGAGCGCGCTTCACACCCGTAGAAGGAGCGCGTGTCTTGGACAGCAGGCGGTAGGCAGTGAAGTTTACCGGTGGTGCGGGGGTATGCTCCTCTGTTGCACCCTGGCCAGCAGGGTTCAAGCCGAGAGAGGCGCCGTTGTTGGATGGCGCTAAGGGTGCTGCGACCTGATAAGAAGCCACCGGAGTAGTGTCCGTTGACGCCGCTGCAACCTGGAAGGGAGCTGGCGTCGTAGTAGCCTCAAAAGTCGTTGCGTCCTGAGAAGGAGCCGACGTAGTATCACCTACTAGCGGCGCTGTGGTCAGAGATGACGCAGGTAGAATCGGAGCCACTGGCGATGTCGCGGTCTGAGTACGACCAGCAGGGGACCTGTCGCCTAGGAGACAACCAGTGAAAGACGACGCGTTGGCGGCCACGCTGGTATCGTTGGCCGGCGCTGATGTAGCTGCCGTGCTCTTGCCCGTGGCTGGCGTCGCGTAATCATGGTAGTGCGTCCAGGCGTGACACCGAGCATCGTATCCCATGGCCCTAAATGCTTTAATAGCACTGAATAGAACATCGCGAAGCCTGCGCGACAATTGGACGCCGTAATCGGTATTGCGACGGGCACTGTGACTCTGGTAGCTTCTCAGAGCCGAAACCATTTCTAGCTTGGCGTCATACAGCTCCGTACAATACCGCGAGCAGTCCTTACATTCGCGATGACGGGTAACCACGTTGGCAGAGATTACCGCTGACACAACTTGTGCCAGAGAGTTGTCGGCGTAGCCTTGACCATCGAAACTGGATCTCTCCCTGGCCGACGGGGTGTCTGTGTCATCTTCTGGCATGTCGTCGGAGGTGCGCTTGTCGGTGGCGGATGGCATATTCAATTTAACCCCTGTCTGGCCAGTGGGCGGGCCCGCAGTCATGCGGGAAAGCACAAAAAACAGGCAAAACAAGGGAACTGCAATAATCAACTCGTACATTGTGAACTCTAAAAGAAGTGAAGAAAAAATGCAAAAAGATGTGTGAAGGGAAAAAAAAAAAGAGACAAGAAAATGAGGGCACGCAGCTCCTTTTATTCTCTCTCTGCTGCGGCTGTTGCGCCGCTGGAGGGACATGGAGGGAGAATATCGCTGCCAGTGTGACTTGGCGGGTGGCTTTTTTGTGCAGATCGTAATGAGCTGAACCGCCGATTTGGGGCAAGGGGTTGGGGGCGGCGGCTTACCAATAGCCACGCGTGTGGGGCAGACAACGCTCAGGAACAATGGATGGCAGAATATACTTTCAGGGACTTTGCAATTTTGACAGCTCTCCAAACCTATGTTTACAAGCGAAAGGAATTGGCGATAGCTGGCATCCACAATATTATCAAAGTCGCTCTTTTGACGAGAATATCTGTACATCTCCATTAATTTAAAGAGTATTCTGATTTGCGCTGTTGGGCAATCCTCTCGCACACAAACTCCGACATCATGCAAATAAAAGGCATACTAAATAAAAATGCTCTTCATGTAGGCAATTCTTTGTCGCTAACAGCAACCCCATGCCAATCTGTAGCATCCGTACACGCGTCAATGGCAACGCTTCTCACCGTCTACTTGTCCATAAAATACCACGGTCTGTCAATTCATAGGTCTAATAGACCACTCCAATCAGTCCTTATCCAATCTTCTCAATCGCAAACCTTGATCGCTAGGCAAACAAACATTGTCTTCGATGACGATGTCAGCGATAAACAACTTTGTCTCTTATTCTATTTTTATTATTTTCTTTTTTCAATTCATGAGGAATTTCAGGGCAATGCACAATATATTGGCGTTTCAGATCCTTCCTAGCCACATTATCGAGACAATAGTCGGTCATATCGCTAGCAGCAATCGCCTGTGATATTCCAGTGTCAGCTCTCACACCAACGAGGGTAGAAACCTCCAGATGCGGTTGCCGTGGGTGTGCCACAGCTTTGGCGTCTTTCTTTACACGTGCTTCTGTGAGGAGTACATGCTACACTTTGGCGACCAGCAAGGGCGCGCTGTTGCCACTAAGAATTTGTGGCCATCCAGCCTCCAAGGGCACGACTCACCGACCCATCGCCTGGCCAAGGTGCTGAAAACCACATTGGATATTCAGCTTGTTTTTAAGGGCATGGCGCTCCAGCAGCTATCGAACACGCTGTATGACGGATGTGTCTTTCAACAGATACGCAGGCTTTCATTCGACTTCTATTCTCTTAAAAACTTGAAGGAGGGCTACAGCCTGCCAGAGATCTACACCGCTTCCCTGTTTAAGCCCCGCAAGTATTGTCGCTGCCTAATACGCACTTGGTGTTCTGGGAGGCTATGCTGCTCGTCGGCCAGCTCCCGCTTCTCTCGGATCTGGGAATCAGTATCCCAACCTTCAAAGGGTTTCCCGAAGACACTATTGCGGAGGAGCTCTCAGATTTCAGACGCGTGGATGCAGAGATGGGTAGTCGATTCCGGTGCTGACATATCAGGTGTAATTATCATGCTTAGGTTGACTACGTGCAGGTGGGTATAAGGAAACTCTTGATAGTCATATATGAAGGCTATGCAGGAGAACATTGATAAGCCTAGATTCTGTCTGGATGCGCCGCGCCTCTGGAGCTTGTTGTTTAACGGTTGGAAGTATTGTTAGCCTAGAACGATGGCGAGCTCTTCTTTTAGCTCTTTGGTTGCTTTTGGAAGTCTCCTGCAAGAAAATTACTATTCCTTCGATATCTCTGCCTCGCCAGAATGTTTAATGCTGTCCAGGAATGGTTCTTCGTGAGCGCGGATTATTCTCAAAACTGCTATCACATTTAGAGTGTTAGCGTTTGGCAATTAGCCACCTCGGGAGCCAAACCCCGTGGCGACCATACACAGGTTGACCTCAAAGACGGGTCTAGCAATATCTAAACGCAATGCTTGCAGTAAATTCGAGACCAGCTGCCAGAAATCATGGGTGTGAGGGATTTAAGCGCTGGCCACCAAATTAATTATTCTAATTGGAACTGTACTTCATACCTGCCGAGATGTGACGTACTCTCATGTCTATTCCAACTGGTATTGATGCCTACGGGCTGATCATCACCCAATGTGGCAATTGGTGCTGAGCCGCCACCTGTAAATGGATGAGGGGGAGCAAACTGCAGTGTCATGCTGCCCTCTTCGCCTGCTCAAGAGAACGATAACAAGCGGGCCACAAGGCGTCAGGAGAAAAATAAGTTTTCTTGTAGGTACTGCCGGGAGCATATAGGCTCTCTCCCGGATAACCTGAGGCTGAAAGAGCCGGAACGGGTTCACACAGTAGATTATTTCTATTGCTCCACAGTCCAGAGTGTTGTTTGTCCCTGAACAACAGATCCCTTTGATTAACTATATTTTAATCTGTGGGATAGTGATCAAATTTTTATCACTCTATTACCATTGTAATGCAATAAAAACATTTCAATTATTTATTGTGTCGGGTAGCTTTAAGTCATTGTTTGCGCCCTGAAAAGAGAAAGCACATACTTAGACTCGTGTCCATGGCAATGTCCCTTCTTTACAACTTGAATCTTTATCATCCGAGTTCGGATTTGCCCTAACTTTGGGCGATCCTCTTTGCTGATAGAGTTTACTCCAGCTGCAAGATATGCACGAAGTGCACATACTTTTGCACATCTAGTTCATGTGTAACAATGACCTGTCTGTCGGCAGTTTTAAAATAGAGGCTAGCCATGTACATTCCCTCTAGTTCTCTTTTGGCCCTTTTTTTCCAATTCTCCAAGATGTTGCAGTGAAAACGGCAGAGAGCCAAACAAGAATTAATTTCTACTTTAGCACCTTCTTGTATAGCTTTCTCCATACCAGATTTTCAATACTCTATTTATTCTGCACTAAACGGGAAAAAACATTCTTTTATAGTGAAACTAATGTGTATTTTTCTCCAGCTAATTCGCAAAATGGGAAATACCCAGCCTCTGAGCAGTTGAAAGATTCACCACGGTCTTAGGCGTTCCAGTTTGTCGAAGGGATAGTATCTAACTCTGTGGGACGCACCCCAAACCATTCAGTGCATTCCGCCCAAGAAATATCCAACTCAGGAGGATCTGCACGATCAACCTTTTCCATAGGACACATTTCACAGATGAGCTTGTTACTGACACCTTGAATACACTCGCGGAAAGCTGGAGTATCTTGGCCATTATACACCACAATAATCTGGTCGGGGGACAATCGGGTTTGAAGTGATTCTGGTATATACAATCCACCATTTACTAAAGTTTCATCACTAATACCAAAGGCCAAGATTAGGTAATAGCTCTTACCGCTTCCTACGACATAACTAATAAGCCCCACCTTATCAGTTTTACAGAACTTTCGCCCATTTGTAGTCATTGTAGTTGTAAGCGTGCACGAAGTTGCTATAAGAGATCTAATGGATAGAGAAAAATGTAGGCGAGAGTGAATAAAGTAAAAAAAGTGGCAATCCCATCCCTTTTCCCTTCTTTATATAGCATTTTGATACTATCCTCCCTACTCCTTACAATAAAGCACTCTGCGCTTGATGACGAAAATAGGATAGATGATTGGAGCCGCAGTTGTCTTTTAACAAAGGCAATCAGATCAAGCGGAGACTTGCACAATAATGCGGCCAGCTGCGAAAAAGGACTAGAAAAGTGCAGTTTTTGCACAAAATGCACAAAAATGCACTTTTTCGTTGTAGTTGAGCAGCTTTCCAAAGGAGTGGGGATTTTGTTTGTACTCTTTGTACTCTTTGCTATCCTTTGTCGCCAGCTTTTAAAAAGAGACGTTGCCTACGTCAGCGCCCTTTGTAGCATTTTTTAAATATTTTTCACTGCCTTCTCTTACAAATATAGACACTTTCTTGCTGCTTCCCAGCCTATTGGTGCATGACATTGCCTGCTGACAGCGAGACTTGGCCAATCCCAAACAGGTCGCGCTACATCAGGCAACACCCTGCTTGCTTCTGCTCACGGCAGCAATGTGTTAAACCCTCTATACATGACACACTATATGGCCTACATTCCTAACAGCGACTAGCATAGTTTGAACATGAGACGTTTTCCTATGTATTTGTCAATACCGCCCATCCAAATTGCCGGCTTTAGCGGAAGAAAGACAGAGAAGAGCTGCTTGAGTTTAATAATTTATTCTTTGGTACATAAACAATAAATGGTTCATTATCCTGGTTTGCTGTGCACCAGTTGCTTATGAAACCTCAATGCAACTATTTTTCTTTGCTGCATGTGTGTGGCGCCCTTTGGAATAACCTTTACGTATGTGTGCAGTGTAATGCAAAAGGTAGCATCAACAGAGAGCCTGTGCACGCTGGTTGTTGACAGAGAAAGTGCACCATGGCTTGCAATGGGAGAGGGATGAACGTCTGTAGTAGTTACACGGACAACCGCAGTGTTCAATTGCAAAAAAATGATAAAAAAAATAGAGCTTTTTAAGTTGTTTTTTTTTGTGTTGGTGTTTTTTCGGTTGTGGCATTCATTGTCGCTTTTGCTATTTTTCGTGGCATTCATCTTCACTTTTTCTCATCTCTGTGTGGGTGTTTGGTACCCACTGACCGCAGGATTTTTCGAAGAAGCCAGATTCGAACCCAAGCCAACAGGGTCGGAGCCATCTGGTATGTACATCACCCGCAATGTACATATGTATCTGTTTTGGACTACTACCTCAGCTTCCTCTAATGGTCTTGTTATAATGGGGTATTTAAGATACACTAATCAATCAATGAAACAAGGCTATTAGTCAAGTTTGAACCACGTGTCCTGGGTATAATATATTTTTGAACTTGCCACACACTATCAATTTTATTACTATTACAACAACTGATATATGTAACGTTTGCATTGCTCTTTGAGCGCTGCTGCCAATTTACACACCAAGACACTGCTAGCTGGCTATGGTAAAGAAACAAGGGTGGTAATCGGCATGTATGGTATGAGCAATGACCGTTTATGTCCAATAATGATACATGGCCAGGTCGCCCAGAGCAAATAGTCCATTGTTGCAACGCCTTTTCTTAGCTGTCACACCGATGGGCCAAGGGCACTTGTCATTAGGGGGTGCTCTAATGGCTAGCCCCAGTAGCGACAGAGTGTGTATATCACCAGTGTCGCTCAATACGTATCTTTTGTTTGATACCAAATGCAAAGAACCAGTAGGACAAGCGGTGGCCGACATTGCCCAAACACTGGCCAAGGATGCAAAGCACTGTAGCTGCCCGCCACAGTAGCTCTCGTTAGCCGAACATAGATGTGATAAACTGGCAAAAGTGTCTTGCGACTGCAATTAAATGGGAAGAGTAGAACGAGGCCGCCTTGCCTTTTGGGCTTGGTGAATATATCCCAAGTAACCTTGGGAGACCAGCTATACCAATCAAAAATCGCTTATGTTCGTTTGTATTAACATGTAGATAAACTTAGAAAACAGCATAATGCGCACGGCATATCAGAGCTTTTCCATTAATACCAAGTATGCCAAGAGAACAACCATTCAGCAATAGATTTCCTTGCATTTAGCCCTTTGTGGTCATTTGGATCTTTCCAACGAGAGCATCATCAACATACTTTATGGCCAAGTCACTCTCCGAGAAATGAATACCTAGATATCAATGTGCTGTGTGGGGAAGAATAAGAGTGCATTGCAACTCGAACGCAGGACTTTCTATGCGGAGCATCCCAGCCTTGCCATTATTCAACCGGGCATTTAAGACGTGGCTATGGTGATCGCTGTGTTGAAAAATCTGACATCCTTCTCTGAGAAGACTACAATAGCGATGTTATCGGCAAAAGCAATAGTGTGAAAGTGGTGGCCAGGGAGCTTGAGGCCAGTTAGGTGGTTACGGAAATAGCCGAGGAGCAGCTCAGTGATAAGATTTTCAGAAGTAGCGACAGTGACTCACTGTCACATAGCCATTGTACGTGACGTCACACTGATTGACTGAGATGATCATAGTATGTCTCAACAGTATTTATATGTTTTTCCCGCTCAGCACTAGGCTGAGGAATCGGGAAGTTTTCTCTTTTGTCTTTTCAGAATTTATTGTTTAAACAGTTATAAAAACTACTCTTGTAACAGTAGCACTGGGTCGTTGCCGAATGGCTAACTGCCACTGCTGATTAGACATAGTAGGTTAGTAAATGGTACAGTGCCATCAAAATTGAATTGTTGTGGAACGATGCCTACCATTCCCTTTTCTTTCTCAAAAGCTTGTAGGTGCGGATACCTTGCATGACCACTGTCGGCATCTTGGATAATGCCTGATAAATTTGTGCTAGCACAAGAAATGATGCTTAAGTACTGTAGCGTTGACGAGTTCTGTTGTATCAATTGCTTAATCTGCTCACCATCTAGGTCAAAGTTGGTGCACAGGTATGTCAGATTGCGAACAGTATTTAACCGCAGGAATGGGACTACTCTGTTGCAGCCACTGTCAATATCGACCTGAGAAACAAGCCCAATAAGCTGCGTGGTCAAGCTTTCAAACTGGTGATAGACCACATCTCCTTGCTCCCTCGGCGTGAGCCCACCCACCAACTTCACCATACCGAGCCTGGGCATCATCTGCTGAATCCGTTGCAAGAACGTAGTGATGTTGGCCTCGGCAACCGGAAGCGCGACTGGGTTCCTCTCTTGTTCATTACTACGACGGAAGCTTATTTCGAGCGTGCGTGCCAGTGGGAACGAATATCCATTATACGGAGAATGACTCAGTGCTCCCGAAGCAAAACCAGAGAAGATAGTGCATGCTCCTACCAACATCTTCACCTCCTTAGCCACGAGGTGAAAGGGACCACGGAGCTGTTCCAGACCGCTTGGCAATCCGGTTGGAGTTCTGCGTACTCTGTCTTTGTTCCACTCAAACTTGAGCTCGTAGCACTTGTAGATAAGCGGGCGAACTATAGCGCGGAAGTTGCGGCAGACCCAGAGCAACGGAACCTGCAGCATCCGATAATTCTCGATGGCGCCTCCAAAGTAACGCCATTTGGGCGGCTGGTGGCGAACGCTGGCAGCAACATGGTCCACTATTATCTCCACAATGAGCGGAGGTAGCGTTTGTAATGGCGATGGAGAGGGCATTTGTCGTTGTTGAGGCAATGATGACGATCAAAAAGCAAAAAAGATAAACGATGGAGAGAGTAAGTGCAGAGTAAATAGTAAGTGGTTTATTTTATACAAGCTGTATCTTGGATGCAAAAAGTCAATGAATGCGCGGACCTCTGGCAAAAAGGCCATGGACCAAGTTAAAAGAATTGGAGCAATTGATCTTCCTAGCATCGTCCACATGTGATTGCGTAGCTCAAGCCTAAGAAATAGAATTGTGTGTCCGAGGCAGCTTGGTGCAATACTAGCCACAGCTTGCACTGTGCTGGTGCGGGAATCGACCGTCAAGGCCTGAGCTAAAGTAATAACCCGCTTTAAAAATCATTGTGGTTTTGGACAATTGGTTGCGACAACTGGCGTCATACGCAGAATATACTTGATTACATACTACCAATCTTTAATAGTTAAATGATCTCCAGATCATGGACATCTGCAAATGTCGAGCAAGGCGCAACTGGCAATGGACACTTTGAACTCCGCAGCTATTGCTCCAATCGTCTGTGCAACGGATGAGGAAATGTGAAGATAATCCATCGATCACCATTATCAACGGATCAATCGACGACTGGGTATACTCGCGTTCAAACTTTCAAACTTTTTGTCATTTCAAATTTGCTCTGTAATCCTTTTCTCAATATTTATATACTACACCATAAAAAAAAACATACTCTTTGGTAATGTCGGAAGGCTTTACGGAGGAGCACAAAAAGCTCTACAACTACGCCGGAAATGCGAATCTAGTCCTTACGTCCGATCGGCCCAAGGGAGCACGTCGTGGTGAGCGTGGCAAAGAAATAGAGTCGCTCTGGGGCAAAATCGACCGGCGCTCAATGGGCGCCAACGTACGCGCGGCCTCACCGCCTAAGCGCGCACCAGAAGGCACGCGGCAAAAGAGCAAACGCGGTCCACGACCCACCTTCACCGACTCACTCGAATCCACTTACCAGCCACAAACACTCGAGACCAAGCGTATATGGGAACTCCTGCTGACCCTAATGCGGCCGTTTCTGGGCGACCAAACTATGGAAGTGCTGTATTCAGCGGCCGACGAAATGCTGGCGATTCTCAAGACCGACGATTTGAGAGAGACTGAGAAGAAAAAACAGGTGGAGAAACTGTTTGGATCTAGCGTCAATGAGGCTGAGTTTTCGAGGTTTATACAGCTGGCTCGCCAGATTACTGATTTCTCGGTTGACCATGGAGAAGATATGGCCGTCGACGCTGGTGACGAGGATGGCGTGGCTGTGGTGTTTGGCGGCAGCGAGGATGAAGATGAAGACGGTAATGCTGATGGAGAGCCGGCTAGGTTTGTTGTCGATGACGGTAGCAGCGACGACGAAGCCGAAGAGGCGGAGGAGGAGAGAGTCGAGGACGATGGCGGTGAACCAGGAGCCGAAGAAGCGTCTGAGGATGAAGCTGTCGATGATGAGGCCGGTGGATACCGCACAGTGATCCACGGGTATGGCGAAAAGAATGCCAGGCAGCTCAACCGACGCAACGAGGAGCGCACCCGACCTGCAGTCCAAGCAACCTCCCACCAACAACAGCCCACAGACTCAGCCCCCGCCGATGAGACTTCCGACGATGCGGCAGTTGAGAAAGACAGTGGGCCTGTGCGTCCTTCGGCTCGCAGCATTGACGCGTTCTGGCTGCAGCGCCAAGTCAGCAAGTACTATAGCGACGCTGTCGACGTACAACAAAAGACTCGCGAGGCCTTGCGGCTCTTGTCCAACCGCAGACTTTTGGGCGGCGAGCTGGAGAACGAATTGGCCGAGGCATTTGACTATGAGCACTTTGACTTGGTGCAGACTTTGGTCAGTAGTCGTGAGCTCATCGTGTGGTGTATGAGGCTGGCGCGCGCAGAGTCCGAGGCTGATAAGGAACAAGTCTCGTTGGTCGAAGAGGAGATGCGTGAGCTTGGGTTGGCCTGGATCATTGCTGCGCGCAGTGGCAACAACGAGATCTCGGAAGAAGCAAAGCCTGCAGAGACTAATGCTTCTGCTGCGTCTGCTGCGGAGGCTGCTTTGGAGAAGGACTTTGTTCCGGAGCAGGATATTGACTTGGCCGAGCTTGCGTTTGAGCAGGGCGGGCATCTGATGACGAACGAGAAATGGGTGCCGCCCAAGGGCGCAGTCAAGGCTATGATGGACGGGTATGAGGAGATCCGCGTTCCTGCGCCCGAGCGCCTAGCACCACCGGGCGATGACGAGCCAGCTGTGCCCATCAGCAGTATTCCCTTGTGGGCGCAGGCAGCGTTCAAGGGCACTACTACTCTGAATCGCATCCAGAGCCGTGTATACGCGACAGCATTCGAGAGCGACGAGAATATGCTTATTTGCGCGCCTACAGGAGCTGGTAAGACCAACTGCGCGGCTCTGACGATGCTGCGGACCATTGGGCAGTTCCGAGATGCTGGAGGACATATCGACGTGGATGCATTCAAAATGGTGTATATTGCGCCGATGAAAGCGCTGGTCAGCGAGATGGCTCGGTCGTTTGCTCAGCGCTTGGACCCCCTGGGGCTGAAGGTGGCAGAGCTCACGGGTGACTCGCAGTTGACCAAGCAGCAGATCACTGAGACGCAGCTCATTGTGACGACGCCGGAAAAGTGGGACGTGGTTACGCGCAAGGGCAGCGAGGGCAGCTACACGGATCTGGTAAGGCTGGTCATCGTCGATGAGATCCACCTGCTGCACGACGGGCGTGGTCCTGTACTCGAGTCCGTGGTGTGTCGGGAGATGCGGCGCGCGGAGGATACGCGGCAGGTAGTACGCATCGTGGGACTGAGCGCCACGCTGCCCAACTACGAGGACGTGGCGGCGTTTTTGCGCGTACGCCGTGACTCTGGTCTGTTCTACTTTGACGCACGGTACCGGCCCTGCCCACTCCAGCTGGAGTTTGTCGGAGTCAGTGAGAAAAAGGCAGTGAGGCGTGCTGAGCGCATGGACCAGGTGTGCTATGAAAAGGTCCGACGCCATGCAGCTGTCTCTCAGGTCCTGGTGTTTGTGCAGTCTCGGAAGGACACAGTGCGCACGGGCCAGAAGCTCCGCGACATGGCTGTCGCTGCGGGCGAGACCGGCGTGTTTGTGAAGGCTGGCAGCAGTAGCAGCGAGGTTCTGCGCGAAGAGGCGGAGGCGACCAAGGACCGCGGTCTGAAGGAGCTTTTGCCATTCGGAATAGCGTGCCATCATGCGGGGATGGCCCGTGTGGACCGCCAAATGGTTGAGGAGCTGTTTGAGGCCGGGCATGTGAAGGCACTGGTATCCACAGCGACTCTGGCGTGGGGTGTCAATCTCCCAGCCCACGCTGTCATTATTAAGGGCACGCAGGTGTATCGGCCCGAGGAAGGCCGGTGGGGCGAGTTGTCGCCGCAAGACGTGCTACAGATGCTGGGACGTGCGGGTCGTCCTCAATACGACACCGAGGGTGAGGGCGTTATTATCACTACGCATAGCGAGCTGAGATACTACCTGTCGCTCCTGAGTCAGCAGCTGCCCATTGAGTCGCAGCTCGTGTCGCGGCTGCCCGATGCTCTTAACGCCGAAGTGGCTGCTGGAGCCGTACGCTCGCGGGCAGACGCTGTGGCGTGGCTGGGGCGTACGTACTTGTACGTGAGGATGCTTCGGAGCCCGACGCTCTATGGCGTGACTTCTATCGACAGCGATCCGGCGCTGGTGCGGAGGCGCAATGACCTGGCACACGCGGCGATTGTGGTGCTGGAGCGCAGCGGCCTGGTCAGGTACGAGCGGCGTGGCGGCGAGGTGCTGGTGACGGAGGCCGGCCGTGTGGCTGCACACTTTTATGTGGGGCATCGGTCGGTGGCAGCGTGGCGCACCGAGCTTAGAGCCGAGAGCGGGCCAATGGACGTCCTGCAGGCATTTGCACACTCTGATGAATTCATTCAGCTGGCGGTCCGTGCTGACGAGCGCGTGGAGGTGGCAAGGCTGGCTGAGCGCGTGCCGGTGCCGGTGCGCGATTCGGCCGACAGCCCCGCGGCAAAGGCTGCTGTGTTAGTGCAGGCATATGTGGCCCGTCTTAACTTGCCCGGGTTTGCTTTGGCTGCTGACTTGGCGTATGTGGCCGCAGCTGCTGGGCGTATTTTCCGGGCGCTGTTTGAGCTGAGCAAGGCTCGGGGCTGGGCGCGCGCTGCCAAGGAGTCTTTGGCGTGGGCGCGCATGGTCGATCGCCGGACGTGGGCTGCCGAGTCGCCGCTCAGGCAGTTGGGAAAGGCGTGTCCGCCCGAGCTGCTGCGCTCAGTGGAGAGGTCGCCGATGGCGTGGGCGAGACTGGCCGACCTCAATCCGGCTGAATTGGCCGAGCTTCTGGGTGCGCCACGTGCCGGACCCCTTCTCCACAAGCTCGTGCATACAGTGCCCCGTCTGGGGTTGCGTGCGCACGTGCAGCCGCTTACCCGGTCGCTGGTACGCGTGTCGCTGCGAGTGACTCCTGACTTTTTGTGGAATGACGCGGCCCATGGCGTGGCAGAGCGCTTTTGGGTCTGCGTTGAAGACGCCTCTGGCGCGCAGCTTGTCCATGCTGAGCCGCTGGTCATTAGCAAAGCCCATGCCACCGAGGAGCATGTGGTGGAGTTTGCGTGTACGTTGGCTGATCCTCTCCCGCCGCAGTACTTTGTCGTCGTTATGAGCGACCGCTGGGTCGGCGCTGACACGCGTCTTGCTGTGTCCTTCCGCCACCTGCGGTTGCCTGAGCGCGCGCCGCCGCCAACTGCCCTGCGCGATATGCAGCCGATGCGTGACGAAGATATTGAGCGGCTGCTGGGCGTCCCGCAAGGACTCAATGC
Organism: Coemansia sp. RSA 922; assembly: GCA_027577415.1. Taxonomy (NCBI): domain Eukaryota; kingdom Fungi; phylum Kickxellomycota; class Kickxellomycetes; order Kickxellales; family Kickxellaceae; genus Coemansia; species Coemansia sp. RSA 922. The sequence goes on along the minus strand of JANBQS010000223.1, from coordinate 5,497 downwards.
TGTGCAGACGCAGGCGTTCCATGCGCTTTGGGGGTCCGACGATTCGGTGCTGCTGGCTGCTGCGCCGGGTGCTGGCAAGACGCGGGCGGCAGATCTGGCGCTACTCCGGTTCTTGGGCGCTGAGGCTGAGCGTGCCAGGGCCGAGGGTGAGGACTTTGTGAGGAGGCGTGCGGTGTATGTGGCTCCCTTTGCTGCGCTGGTCAGAGCGCGAGCGGCTGACTGGCGTCGTCGGCTGGGCGCCCTGCATGGCGGCACGAGGTTTGCTGTGGTATCTGGAGGCAGTGATGCCTCGGCTGATCTGAGGCGCATGGAGGACGCGCACGTCATCCTGGCTACTCCCACGGCGTGGGATCGCTTGAGCCGGAGGTGGCGGCAGAGGCAGCGTCATGCTGTGCGTGACATTGGCTTGTTTATTGCTGATGAGATACACTGGATCGGCGGTGCTGGACTGGGCGCTGCGGCGGATGATGTGGCCGCTGCCGGACCGTCTGGTACGGGTGACGATGCCGGAGCTGACTCGGTGGGCGATCGTCTGGCTGCTGCGTATGAGGCTGTGGTGTCGAGGACCCGCTATATGGCAGCTCAGCTGGAACGCCCTATCCGCGTCGTGGCGTTGGCTGTGCCCCTAGCTAATGCCAAAGACGTGGCGGCATGGATTGGCGCTACTCAGGTGTTTAACTTCCATCCGGCTGTCAGACCTGTGCCCCTGGAGATCAAGATCCAAGCCTCGGGGGTGATGCACTTTGCCTCGCGTATGGCGGCCCTGGTTGCGCCTACCTACCGCGCCGTATGCGAGTCTCCGCAGGCCGCCATAGTGTTTGTTGCTACTAGGCGCCAGTGTCGTTCATTGGCCGCGGAGCTGCTGACGCGGGCTTCTGCTGATGGACTGCCTGACCGGTTTATGCCGCAGGAGGCTGCCGAAGTGCCTGTGGGTGTCAAGGACGCCGCGCTCAGAGAGTTTTTGGCCAAGGGAGTCGGCTACTACCATGACGCGATGGCTCCTGGGGATCGCAAGGCTGTGGCGGATATGTTTGCCAAGGGACTGCTACGTGTCCTGGTGGCATCTCGTGAGGCATGTTGGGCGCTGGATTCCGTGGTGGCGCATACGGTGGTTATCATGGGCGCTGAGCGGTTTGTTGGTCGTGAGCATCGGTATGCGGACTACTCTGTGCCTGAAGTACTCCAGATGATGGGTCGCGCATCTACTGCTCAGGGACAGGCCAAGTGTGTGTTGATGTGTATGGCGAATAAGCGCGATTTCTACAAAAAGTTTTTGTATGAGCCGCTGCCCGTCGAATCGCGCCTGGACGCTCAGCTGCATGACCTGATGAACGCTGAGGTGGTTGCCAAAACTATCGAGAATAAGCAAGATGCCGTTGACTACCTTACATGGACGTTCTTGTATCGTCGGTTGGCGCAGAACCCGAATTACTATGGCCTCCAGGGTACCTCTCACCAGCAGTTGTCTGACTACTTGTCGGAGCTTATAGAGTCTACGCTGGGCGACTTGTCGGCCGCCAAGTGTGTCACAGTGGATGAGGAGGACGTGGATGTGACGCCTACTAACTTGGGTATGATTGCCGCGTATTACCAGATCTCGTACTTGACTGTCGAGATGTTTGCCCTGTCATTGGCGCCCAAGACCAAATTGCGTGGTGTCTTGGATATTGTCTCGGCAGCAGATGAGTTTGATGCCCTGCCAATTAGGCACCGTGAAGGCGGAGTGCTCGCGCGTATCGCTAGTCGCTTGCCTGTGCCGCTTCCTAAAGCCGGGGATGGAGAGGGTAGTCGGTGGGCGTCGCCTCGTGTGCGCACTCATTTGCTGCTTCAGGCACATTTCTCGCGACTGGCGTTGCCTGCCGACTTGGCTGCTGACCAGGCCTGGGTGCTTGCCAGCGTATTGCCGCTATTACAGGCTATGGTCGACGTGGCGTCGTCGATGGGGTGGCTGGCGCCTGCGTTGGCTGCTATGGAGCTCTCGCAGATGGCTGTGCAGGCTGTGTGGGAGGGCCGCGATCCGTTGGTTAAGCAGGTGCCGCATTTGGCGGGCGAGAAGCGTATCGAAATGTGTAAGCAGATGGGCGTGGAGACGGTCTTTGATGTCATGGATATGGAGGACGACGATCGCAGTAGACTTCTGGATGGCCTGGCGCCGGGCCAGGTCGCTGAGGTGGCGGAGTACGTTAATCGGTACCCGAATATTGAGGTATCCTTTAATGTGGATGAAAACGTGGAGGCTGGCTCGTCGGTGGCTGTCAGGCTGGAGCTCGACCGCGAATGGGACGAGGACGAGGAGGATGTGCCGGGCGATGTGAAGGCACCGTTTTTCCCCTACTCGCGTGCTGAGGGATGGTGGGTTGTTGTCGCAGAACCTGGCGCGCAGACGTTGCTGGCGGTTAAGAGAATTGCCGTGGGCAGGCATCTTGCCACTACGCTCGAGTTTGCGGCGCCCGAAAAGGTGGGCAACGCCAAGCTCAAGATGTTCCTTATGTGTGATGCCTACTTGGGCTGTGACCAGGAGTTTGACGTTGAACTGAATGTTTTGCCAGCCACCGATGAAGACGACGAAGACGATGAGGATGAAGAATTATAAGCTTTTTATGTGTGGCGCCCCAACCCCCGTTATTTGATGTTACTTCTTTTGGACACCCTATTGTCACTTCGGGAAACGTGGGGAAAGTGGACCCTGATTTTTTTTTGTTCATTTCCCTTTTTCGATATTTTTATTTTTTGGAACCTTTTTTGAAATTCGTAAGCATTGAGCAAAAAAAAAATAACCATGAACGGAGCGGGTGGGAACTCCACTCGACTTGTATTTGACGATGACGATGATTTTAATGACGCCACTCCACTCTGTAGCATCATGTTTTCGGTATCGGTACTCGTCTTGGTTCTCGTCCTTTTCAAAGTCATCTATGAGCGATGGGTGACGCCACTGTCCAACGTTCCCGGCCGCTATTTGCACTCCATTACCAGTCTGCCGATGCGCTACCACATGCTACGCGGCAGCCTGCCTACGTTCTTGTTGGCGCTGCATAGGGAGTACGGGCCTTTGGTGAGGATTTCGCCGCAACGTGTTTCTATCGCCGATGTGGATATGGTCAAGCATGTTTTGGGCTCGCACTCGTATGGCAAAACACCTAGCTATGACATGCCCAAGGTTTTGGAGCCTAATGCGTTTTCTACTAGATCTGCGGAGCTCAGTACTGAGCGCAGGAAGCAGCTGGCACCGGGGTTCTCGCATCGACATTTACTCGATATGGAAGACAGAATTGTGCAGTGCGGTGTGACTAATGTTGAAAAGAAAATTGAGTCATTGCTAGAGACCTCTAAGGGTGGCGTGGTAGTGCAGTATTATAAGTGGTTCTCGCTTATTGCTTTGGATACTATTGGTGTATTGGGATTTGGACGTTACTTTGGCGCACTTGATAGTGAGACTCACGAGCTAGTTCCGACGTTGGTGAGGATTCGTGTGTTTAGCTATATTACTATGGCGTTCCCGTGGTTTAAAAAAATACCCTCGTTGTTGGGCAGACGATTGACGACACTAGCGAGGTTGATGGACTTTGGGCGCGAGGCTATTGCGCAGCGACGCAAGCAGGCGGGAGAGACTGTCGATCTGTTGAAGCTTATGTTGGACTCTGGGCAGGCGGACAAGCGGCTGCCGCAAATGAGCGACCCGCAAATTGTGTCAGAGACTATCTTGCATCTGATCGCGGGAGTCGACACTACGTCTGCGGGACTTACTTGGACCTTGGCCTTGCTTCTACACAACCCAGATGTTATGCAGCGGCTTGTATCTGAGATCCGGGCAGAATTCCCTATTGGTGAGGGGCATATATCGTTTGAGGATTGTAGACAGCGGCTGCCGTACTTGAGTGCTGTTATTCACGAGTCACTGAGAGTATTGAGTCCTGCGCCGGGTATGTTGCCGAGACTGGCGCCTGCTGGGGGACTGAGATTGGGCGGGTACTTTCTGCCGGCGGGGACCTGGCTCTGCTGTGCTATTGGCGCTGTGCATATGAACCCTGGTGTGTTTGCGGACCCGGAGGTCTTTGACCCTGAACGGTTCTTGAAGGAGGAGAGGTTCAATATGTTGGCGTTCTCTACTGGCGTGCGTGCTTGCTTGGGTCGGAACTTGGCATTGGTCGAAATGCACGTCGTGCTGGCTAACTTGCTGCGCAGGTATGATTTGGCGTTGCCAGCAGGCGTGCCTGCGAAGGGTGGTGTGCCGGATATCCCCCGCAAAACAATGATGACTATGAATCCAACTCACCCTGATCGTGATTGCTTGGTTCAGATCTCGCCTGTGGCATGACAATAATTGTGCATCTTTTTTTTTTTTAGTGGTGAGCTTGAATGTGACTTTGACTGGATAAGCGGAAACCTTTGTATTAAGAAAAATCTGGATGTGGTGGGTTTCGAGAAACGCGATGAAACGGAAGCCAATAAGCGCTCTTTGACCAAATAAAAAAGTAGGGAGGGGAGGCCTAGGCTTTCTTTCTGGTTTTTCTAGAAGGTTGGTTGTGACTTCAAAGCTATGTAATGCGTCGTGATCACGATCAACGTGGATCAGGCAATCTTGTCTTCATCGTGAGCTTCGTCATCAAGCGATGGGGTGGGCTTGTGCTGGCAGCATTTGTACCCTATTTAATTAGAGGTTCGGAGGATAGCTACAGGAAAAGGTCACTTTGCTGGGCAGCTTGCTTTTGTTTTTGGTACATATCGTTTTCTCATCTCTTCTTCTTTCCTAGCTTTTGATCTAGATTGGAGACTTTAAGCTCGGCGCTCTTTAAAAAAGGGGGGCTGCGTAGTAGTGCGGGAGAGCAATCGTTGAGCGAGACTGCAAACATCGAGGAAGCTCTCCGCTTTTGCTTCTCCTGTGGTTGGGGGTGAACAAAAGGTGGACGTTTTCCCCCCCTAGCAAACAAGGGCGTTAGTCACCTGGCTTTTTCTCTTCTTTTTCTTTCCTGTTTTTTTTTATTTTGTTTTGTTTGAGAATCTATAACAAAATCCGCTACACTTTCCATTTCTTTTACTACTCTTTATTCTACCAAGTAGAAAGTGGTTGGAGATTAGAAGAGTCCCTTGCATGTGTGGTTCATTTTAAAACACACCTTTTCTTACAACAAAAAAATAGTATCACTCTTGTCGATACTACCTACCATCAAAAAAAAAGCACTATATATAAGCAATGAGTTCAAGTGGGAGCGACTCTGAAGGGCCGTTTGCCTGCGGCTGTCTCAACTTGCGAGTGCACACTCAGACGACAAGCGACAAGCGTACATCGCTCGAGGATATTAGCGACGTGCTAGAATGTCAGCTAGATTCAGAAGCAATTCAAGTGGTAAGTATGCGTTGAATTTCGGGGTAAGGGGGGGAGTGTGTTGCGCTTTGGTGAAAGCAAGTGGCTCACTAATATGCATTTTACTGTATATTGTTCTTTCTCTTTCTATGTATAGGAGCTGCGTGCGTTGGTCGAGGTCAAGCCTGGGTC
>JANBQS010000222.1:0-25746 GCA_027577415.1 Coemansia sp. RSA 922 | reverse complement strand
TGTCAATAAAGAAACTACTAGGGAATTCAGCCGTAGGCACAGTAAAGCTAGAGAATAAGGGTACAAGCTTTGTTCCCCACAGTAGGCTCGGACCGGCATTACGGGCGGACTGTTTCGTGTACAGTAGTAACCAACACTAGGTGCATAAGCGTAAAGGGTGGTTGTTTTGTTCTTGTCCTTATCAGGCCGAGCGAAAGGCTAGCTTGACTACATGAGGCACACTAGTGAAAACCCCTTAGCAATGCGAACAAGCTCAAGGCTGAATGCGCTTGTGATAGAGCAGCACGCAATTATCTTATTCTACACTTTCTTCTGTCTTGACTTAAATTGTACATTTACCTTGATTTGCATTTCTTTGATTACTCGCATAAATGCACTTGCCGGTTCTACAACTACATGAGTAATGGTGATTGCCGTTTTTGGTGGCTGAGTGCAAAACATGCGTGAGCCATTCTTCATGGATTTCCACTAGGATATCGGCAGTAACCAGCATAAGCAAGTTCGCTCGATACCATTATCCAAGCTTAGGCGTCCACGACTTGATATTTTCTTTGTTAGAAATTGAAGTTGCACAACAAATAGACGCATGAATGATAGCAGCATAGCCAGTAACAAGCCGGATAAAGAGGGATTATTTATTTTTAATAGTAGCGATCCTGAGCTATCCGAAATCATTAGTCATATAGTGATAGGAAGTGTGTAAAGGAAGATATTCAAGTTGGAAATAAAAGAATAAAAAATTGCTATTGTTTTGTTGGTCACTATTGGTTTGTAGCCCGCTTAGTACCCCTTCAATTGCTTTAGGCACTGTGTGCTCAAAATAATCACATATGCGACTCCACAATGCGCCGTAGTGCAATGCGCTCCTCAGTGGTAAGCCATGATAGTAATTCCCTAGCTGCAGTTGTTGTACGCCAAGTTGCCGCGAGTCGGGTTGGAGGGCGCAGCTTAGAAGCAGGCAGGGTCACTGCATCGAGTCGCGTTGGAGGGCGAAGCTTTGAATCAGGCAGATTCACTGTCGCAAGTCGCGTTGGAGGGCGCAGCTTAGAAGCAGGCAGAGTCACTGCATCGAGTCGCGTTGGAGGGCGAAGCTATGAAGCAGGCAGATTCACTGCGAGTCCAGCAGGCGTGTTCAGTTCCACTGCGAGTCCAGCAGACATGCTCTGTTCGTCCTCGAACGTATCGGGCGGGCATGGACCAGTTTCGAATTTAGAAGGTGTGTTCAGTTCCACTGCGGGTCCAGCAGACATGCTCTGTTCGTCCTCGAACATATCAGGCTGGCATGGACCAGTTTCAAGTTGAACGGGTACTTTCTGTCTTGTAGTGAGTTTAGCAGAGGTACGTTGCTCCATCATGGACATATCAAAAGAGCGCCGACCCGCCATAACCTGGGCAATGGTACGCTGCCCAGTCGTGGGTGTGATATATAAATGTTTTCCGGTCGTGAACTGAGTGTGAGAGCGCTGCCCAGTTGCTGTCTGGGTGAAAGAGCGCTGCCCAGTCATGGGCGGAATATAACAACGCTGCCCGGCCAAGGTCTGGGCAATAGTGCGAGGCCCAGTCATAGCCTGAGCGAAAGAATGCTTACCTGCCATGGGTTGAGCAAGGGAGGTCATTTTGTTAAAAAAAAAAATTTATGGTGGGAGTATGAGGTCTAGAAATCAATGAATAAAGTAAAGAGAAGAGAGAAAGGAGAGGAATACGGGAGAGTAGCCGCCTTAAATAAACGAACCAAACTACTCTTAGCTACTGACACATGTGTTTGGGCAGAGAGCAAAAATTACGTAACGCGTGTTTCGCGTGGAGGGGCGATGATTGGCTTGGTCCGGTCCTTGAAAAATAAAATTAACAAAGGGGGGCGGCGGTGGACCATTCCCAGGTTTATTTGGTAATGAGGGCGGCTGGTAGAGGCCGTGCTCTGAACAAGTTGCATAGTTGCGTTCTACTAGTCAGCAGCTTCCGAATGAGCCCAAACACGTCTAGTCTAGCTAGCCAAACAGCGACGTTAGCAACCAGAAACAATCAACAGGTATAATACAATCAGGCGCAGGGGCCGGAGCTGGAGCTGGACCAGCTCCACATGCTCTGACGGGCGGGCCCTTAATGTGGGGATGGGGGGAGCTTTGTTCTCCGCGCATGATCACAGTAGAAAACGCGTTTTGACGCGTCAGACCGCGTCACTCACAGAACAGGCAAGCGGGACGCGTTGCAGCGCGTAAACCACACTTGTCCTTGACTTCAATCAAGACTATGAGCTTTTCCGCCAGTGAGAGTCCGACCGGGAGCTGTGAGCTGTTGGAGAGGGATGGGAATAAGCTCGGGGGGAAGGATCCATCAGGGGATAGAGGAAACGACAGCACCTGCCTTTCTCTTCTCTTTTGTTTCTCTACGCTCTTCGCTATTCTCTTTTTTCATATTTGTTAAACATTCTCTTTTTTCTTTTGTCTATCCCACACGAATGGCGCCAGAGATATACGGCACCCGCGACGCGTGGTACATAGCGCAGAACACATCGAGAGTCAACAACCCAAAAGGTAGGTTTAAGAGTGTTTATATTATTTGTGGATAAGTGCTGGTATGGCAGATTCACAGCAAGCGAGCTGTTTTTTTGGCGTTTGACAAGCGGACGCTTGGTGGCTTTGGAGGCACGGAAGTCAAAGACAGTGGTCAATGCATTACTGAGCGGCGCACAGTCGGTCTACTTTCTGTCGTTTGTCGTTATCCACTGAGGCAGCGCCCACAGGGCGGTTAAGCACGTTCCTTCAGAACCCACTGTGGGAACCCACTCGCAATCCGCGGCTCTTGTTTGCAATTCCATTCGTGCTCGGTGTTGTGTCCTTCTATTACATTGATTTGTCCAACCGTATCATTAACACGGCCAACATCCTCGTTGCGTTCTTCTTTATCCCAATTCCCTTAACGATTATCATTGTTGTGCATGCCGAGATCCGTAAGCTGGCCGTGCGCACATACCCGAATGGGCCATTTGCATGCATTGCCTGGTAAAGAGCGGCAGCTTTTATACATATTAATTATAAATTGCAATACATACGAACTATCCATTAATTGGAGTATCAATCATACAAAACTATTAATGACACGAGTTGGCTGTTGACAAGTAGCGAACATGGAATTTAAAGCAGAAAGAGATGCGTAGGAAAGAAATAAAAAGAGAAAGAAAACTAGACGCCTTAACGCGGGCAGTTGAGCTCGTAGCAGAGGGTGCAAAGAATATCATACGTCTTAAAGTAGCAGCCTCCACTAGCCCACTCACAGTGGCTGTGCAACAGACTGCGCGTCTGTTGTTTGGATAATACACGAGCTTGACATCGAGATCTTTCTCAACAACCAGTCTAGTCTTGCGTAGGGTGTAACGAAAGGGAAACCTTGAGTCGCAATATAAAATATAAGCTGAGCGAATTGTTGACAAGCTCTGCGCATCGACACAATATCGCTGTAACATATAGCACAAAGCATAGTTCAGATGCTAGTCCTATGAGCTTGCATTTCCAGCTAGTTTTTGCAACCATAGCAAAGCCAAGGCATAAAATGAATAACAAGCAGGAAAAGAGTGTAGAAAAAGTAAGAAAGATAGAAAGGCGTGTACACTGCTGTTCTAGCTTTTCTCTATAGTGATGGCTCTATAACAATCGCTTATTGTCGTGAGATTGTTTATTCGGCCAAGCTGGGGTTCGATAAAAGCAAAGCACAGCTTCCCTTGACGCGCCCGATCGTAAATCTAGAGGTGTTACTGTTTTGAGGTGATCTGTCATCCCCACGGGCTCAAGCTACTGCCACTTTTTCATTGTAAACAAATGGGGGAATAGGGTGCTGCCCCTTATTCTCCGCTTTGGAGGGTATTTGGGCCTACACCTCCAGCATTGTCTGCATTGTTGCTCGATTGTGCGATTGTGCTTCATACCAAAGAGAGCTGCTGTGCAGGAGAACAAAGGCTTATACTTTCGGATGACAAGTAGTTACACATCATATAAAATGGCATGGTAAAGGCATTGCGCGTTTCTCCCCGCACTCCTGCCTTTATATGTAACATATTATGCAGGCGGTCGATCATTTTATGAAGAAAGGTATTACGTAACTCGATCCATCGTCCATGCCATCATCGCATTCGTGTGGGAGTTGATGGTCTGTCGCATATAAAAAGACTGAACGCGGGCATGTTGGCCTAGCCTTCATTTCTTTTCTCCTTACTTTTTGAAATTGTAAACAAATTCATTTTTCACTTTTCTTCAAATTTGCATTTTTTTTTTTTTCGTTTTTGTAACTATGCCATCATTCTTGAAAAAAGTAACTCGCTCCATGAAGAGAGCAAACCACGCTGTTAGCTCTATCCTTGGGCCCAGGGACACGTCCCCCTCCCCGGCGGTATCTTCCACTGTCTCAATTCAGTCAACCCCATTTGATAGGACGACCGGGCTTTCATGGTATGAGCACATGTATGAGTGTAAGAATGAGAACGAAGTTTCCCATGGATGGTCAGATGTTATTTCCGCCCGGTCGCTGATGACCATTGCAGCCATCTTTGAGGCTCGTGAGAGGGAAATCGAGCGCTCCAAGGCTGAAATAGAAGAACGTGAAAGGGCAATGAAGCGCGTCATGGACGACATTGAAGAAGGCAGGGTGTCTGTAAATCGCGGCATGGCCCACATCATGGCACGCGAGAGAGTCATCAAGCGTGTCTTCGTCAGGGCCAGGGAGCGCGAGAAGGCTGTCGAACTACGCGAGAAAATTGTAGATAGCGAATTAGCCAGTATCAGGGCGCGCAAGGCTCGCGAGAGGGATGTCGAGACTCGCGAGAAAGCCATTGAGATTCGCGAAAAGGCCGTTGTGATTCGTGAGAAGGTTGCTGAGGCTCGGGAGAAGGCCGCCAAATGCACGAAGGCCAGTGCTGAGGCTTACAAGGCGACTATTGAGACTCGCGAGAAGGGTGTCGATGTTCGCGAGAGGGGTATCGAGATTCGCGAGAAGGTTGCTGAGGCTCATGAGAGGGCCGCCAAACACAAAGTAGCCAGTGTCGAAATTCGCGAGAAGGCTGTGGAGACTCGCAATAATTCCGCCAAACGTACGATGACCAGTGTTGAGGATTACAATAAGGTAGTAAACCTCAGAGTGGCCAGCGTCGAGGCTCGCGAGAGGGATCTTGATGCTCTTAAGGAGGCTGTCAAGACCCGCGAGATTGCTGTTGAGACTCGCGAGATGGCTGTTGAACGTGCCATTGTTGGTGTCAAGAAGCACGAGAAGGTTGTATATCGCGTCATGGCCTGCCTCGGGGAGTGTGAGGAGACTGCCGAGCGCACTTTTGACAGGATTGTGCCTACCTTGCCTGCCATTGACCAATCTAGCAAATGTGCTACCATTAACTACACCACTGATATTCCCGACATTGTCCAAGGCTCAGATGTTTCTCCCAACAAACCGGAGGAGATCCTTGGCAACAGGGACACATCCGCTCCTATTGAATATATGACTAAGCGTAGCAAGCAGGCACGCCAGGTCAGGGCCAGGCTCGAGATGGCGCTAGAAGCTCTCTAAAGCTTTGCGTATCCCGATTGCAATTGGGTTTACCGAAACAACTACAATGCGCAGGAGTATATGCTCCGCTTCGGTTGCCACAACAACCATTGCCTATAACGATATGTTTAGGCTTTTTTTCCTTCCTGTAATTAGTGCATTTTCTTACCTCTCCTATTAAAATCAGCTTAGTTAGCCTTTCTCGGTCACATACACGAGTTAGACTTTCCCTGTCAGCATTCACACTTACTAAGGAAATATAGATGCAAAGTATGACATCCCAAAACGTACAGTTGGCAATCACAGGATCAACAGCCAATAGCTAAAAATTAAAGGCTATTTGGTTTGTTGCTCTCTCTGTGCTAGTATATCTATATAGTCTGTGTACTTTATCTCCAAAGCTGCATGAACGAGTTGTAAGTAATGGCGTTAATATAGTATTATAAGAAATTGCATTTTTTGTTGGTAAGCTATACTGATATTTATAAAAGCCTGCAAATGTAGAATATCCGAATGGACGTCAGTCCAAGCAAACAGCCTAGAACTATTAGATGCTCCTCATCGGCGAGACGAGCTCGATGGGTTTGCCAGCCAATGTAAGATATCGTATACTGAGTGATTATTGCTCTTAAGCCATAATATTGTTTCCTAAACTATTATCGCCGCTGTAGTTGAGGAGTGCTTGGATAAGATGTACCAATACATCAACGACGAAAGGGCTTCGCCACAGGTAATCAGTTAAGCAATGTTCAAAGGCTGTTCACTGAGATATCCTTCCGCCACTAACAATGTATGGTTGCATGTGTGCTGGTAGGACAACCAGTTACCGATTAAACAGGCAGAAGCGACGGTCCAAGAGTTTGAAAAGGAGCTGCAACTAAAGGTAATCTAGACAGATACGAACTACTAAAGTTGAGATTCGCTATACTCCACATGTACGCTCTGCTCCTCTAGAATTTTACTCAACGACTGCTATGCGTTTTCTGCGCTTTAACTCTTATGCGTGCCGAGTATTGTAGCAGCACCTGGCTATTCTATTGGCCAAAGAGTCGCCGATCGAGTCTCAGGCGGAAATGAATATCGCACTTTGGAGAATGCAGCCATACGTATATGGTCTAATTCGTGACGAATCCGCCAAGGCATGATCTGTGTGAACAATATACCTGCACGTGACTAATAGTAGCAACGCTGTCCACTAATTCCCACGCCTCGGGCACTGTGACGCCATTAACTTGTTTCGGCCGTGAACGCCTTCCTGGCTCTTGACCTCATCATTTTATGTTTTAAAAAAAGTTCAATGTTACCGCTTATCAAACGATTCTCCGTGTCAGGCAGGTATGTGGCCTGCGGAGCAACACGCTTACTGTACTCAACTGGAGCGCCAAACAGCAACAACAGCATCGGGTTTATTGGGCTTGGACAGATGGGGTTCAATATGGCCAAACACTTGCGCTCCAAGAGCAACGCGCCATTTTTTGTATACGACTTGAACCGCCACGCAATGGAGCAGTTTTGTGCAGAAAGTGGCAAAGACGTGGGCATGGCGTCTTCTCCGGCAGAGCTCGCGAGTCGCACGTCGGTCATTGTCACTGTGCTGCCCGAGTCAGCGCATGTCAAGGAGGCGTATCTAGGTGAGTCTGGCATTATCAGGGGCCTACGTCAGGGAGCTTTATGCATTGACTCTAGCACTATCGATACTTCAGTATCTATCGACGTGTCGAGGCAGATTATAGCTGCTGGTGCACGCGCAGTGGATGCGCCTATCTCGGGCGGTATCATGGGCGCCAAAGCTGCGACGCTGACATTCATGGTAGGCAGCCAGACCGACGGCGACTTTGAGCAAGCCAGGGCGCACTTGCTGCTGATGGGAAAGAATGTCGTTCGCTGTGGTGACTTGGGCGCTGGACAAGCGGCGAAGATCTGTAACAACCTCCTACTGGCAATCAGTATGATCGGGACGGCTGAGGCAATGAACCTGGGCATGCGACTGGGCCTTGATCCAAAGGTACTGGCGTCGATTGTAAACACGTCTTCTGGGCGGTGCTGGTCGTCGGATACGGCCAATCCGGTGCCTGAAGTTATTGCTACAGCTCCCAGCACAAACAACTATAACGACGGCTTCAAGTCTCGCTTGATGCTCAAGGACCTGGGCCTGGTGTCCAACGCGGCCAAGGACTCGAAGACGCCGTTGATGCTCGGTGCCTTGGCCGAAAACATATACCGTCACTTGTCAAACGATACCGTCATGGCTGAAAAGGACTTTAGCGTCGTGTATCAGTGGCTGGCTGGCAAAAAGCCATGAAAAGCCAAGTTTAATTTTTTTTTTTTGCGCAGCAAAATTCTAGCCTAATTAATTGAAGATTGTGCAAGTGTTGACCATTCTTGTCTTCTTCTTTACTTCGCATTTCACTTTCTCCAAATTGACAATTTCTACGCAATGCGCACATTCACCGCACTCTACACACACCAGAAGCAAAAGAAGGCCAAGGTGTGGCAGGAAGGCACGGTACACTACAACAGCAAGTCAAACGACTTGATCTTGTTCGATGACAGCAACCAGCGCATAACTAGCCACCGCCTACGCGTCAAGGAGTCGATTAAGCTCTCGCACGAGTATGATATCGGGAGGTTCCTGTTGTCGCTCGAGGCAGAGGTACATGGTGAGGCTTCTGTGGAGAGCACAGAAGCAACCGCTCCTGCGCCGGCGTCCGCAACAGGAGCTCTAAGAGGAGTTGGCGCGCTCAGGCGAGTAAAGAAGCTTTCAAGTCTTATCCAACCCATGAAGATCAAAGCCACCGCGCCTGTGTCTGGAACCAACGAGGGCCTGCCACCCGCAGCCAAAGAACAACCCGTGTCTCCTGCGGCGCCAGAACTAATAAGCGGAGCTGTGGAGTACACTGTGCTTTACACGACGCAAAAGGTGAAAAAGGTCAAGGCATGGGCCGAGGGAACTCTGGCCTTCTTCCCGGCCGAGCAGCGCATCAGACTCAAGGGTGAGGATGGCGGCACGCTGACAAGCACGCATCTTCCAAAATCCAAGGTCATCGAGGTCGACGGCGAGTTGGACGTCGGTATATACTTGATCCAGATCCAGTGCATTAAGGGCGACGAGGGCGGCATTGGATCTACAACTACACAGTCTGGCCTTCAGCTACAAGGAGCGTTGAAGCGGCGCCACGAGGCTCTAGCCGATGATACCACGAATTTATTGCGACCAGGAATCGTCAAAAGTGGACTGCAAAGGATCAAGTTACAAAAGCGGCCGTCGGAACTGGCTTCCTCTGAGACGACCGCAGCTATAGCTGGAGAAGACATGACGCAGCCTACTTTGCCTCTTCCGCCAAAGCCAGTTCTGACTAGGGCAGGAAGTAGTAGTAGTGGCACTCTCACTCGGCTGGCGTCCGCCGCACCCTTGTTGACCACAACTGCGGTGAGGACGCCGTTTTCTCCACCAACATCGCAAACACCGACTTACCTACATTTCCCGCGGCGAGGCGAGCTACTTCAGCATGTGAGCGTGTCCAAGGGCTACGGACTTGGTCCGTCTCGCCAACTCACAGCTCCAGTATCGTTTGCCGAGTCCATCGATTACCAGCAAAAGTTCGCCGCCCTGCTACGCGAAAACCTGATGGCGGAGCTCTCAGCCTTGGCAATCCGTTACTTTTTTATGGCGCGTGAGCGCTTTGAGGCCACTCAGGGACGCCAGGAGAGCGGGTCTGGCATGGCCGCGGGCAAGCGACGTGGCGGCAAGTCTTTTGGTGCGCCATCTAGCTTCCCGCAAGCTTGTAAGAGCGTTGGCGTACTATTCTTTGATGAGTGCACAATGCGACAGCCGTTTATGGACAGCACGGCGTTCAAGGCACAGTCTAGTCGCAGCCTAATTGTCTTCGCCAAGGGCGACAGTATCACCTTGGAGCTGAGTCGCCGAGAAAACTACGCTGGCTATGCCAAGGACGACACTTGGGCTATATCGGTCTGCACGGACTTTAAAACAGAGACTACTTTTTTGGCTCGCAGTGTGTTCTACGGTCCGTCCAAGAACAATATCCTCGAACTTGCGCTCGTTGGAGAGGAGGATGCCAAGGTGGCGACGAGGATTTTCAATGCCGATGGTCATAGTGTGAAGGGCAGCAAGCGACATGGCAGCGCGGGTTTCGAGCGAAAGGCGCCCTCCGTGGTCGCTATCCGCTGTCTAGACTCGGCCTCGGACTGGAGCATGCTAGACACCGTTGAGGCCCAACTGAGTACTGAGACGATGCCGTTACTACCTCACTTATTGCAGGCTGACATTAGGCTGCCGCCACCGCGAGTGCAAGGGGGTGTAGACCCAGCGGCAATATTGGCCAGAATCGACGAAATACTCGACGAGAGACGGATCGGGCTTGGTATTAACGACGAGCAATTTGTAATTTTGCGACAGGTGGTGATGTCGGCCGTCTCCATCTATTTGCCAGTGGACGGGTCCACGGCTGTGACAATTGTACACGGACCATTTGGAACGGGTAAGAGCTTTCTTGTTAGCGCTATCGTCATTTGTCTCGACACTATTGCTAACGAATTCCCAGAAGTGTTTGGAGGCCCTGGTGGCGGCAGCAGTGTCTCGCTAGACAATGAAGCCGTCGATAGTGACCCGTTGGCCGACAGTCCGTGTGCAAGCGGGGATACCAAGCAGCGGCCGGTTAACAAGGACTCCAAACCTAGGCTACGAGTGCTCGTATCCTCGATGACCAACTTCGCCGTGGACAACATGCTGTGTGCGTTGCTTAAGCAAGGGTATGACCAGTTCTTGCGCGTGGGCAACTTGAAGCGCATTTCCAAGCAAGTTCTTCCCTACGTATGCCGCAGCTCCTCGGGTGCGACGGACGACATTCGGGAACTTGAGGCAATGCTGGAGGAGGCGTCGAGCGAGGTAGAGCAGGAAGCAATTCACACAGCCATCCAGCGGCTGCGTCACCAACGTGTGCAGGATGCGCTGGAGAGTGCTTTTGTAATAGGCACTACCTGTCTCTCAGCTGCGACAGCGGTACTGCGCAGCGAGTCTTTTCCCGTAGTCATCCTCGACGAGGCCTGTCAGATCGTTGAGCCCATGGCCCTGATAGCACTAGCCAATGCCGGGTGCCAGCGCCTAGTTCTTGTGGGCGATCCGCTGCAACTACCACCGACTTTGACTACCAGAGCAACAAAGTCGGCTGAGGGCAAGGGCCTGGATAGAGCGCTGTTTGACCGACTCGTGCAGTTAGGCCACGGGCCACGGTTCCTATCCACGCAGTACCGTTGCCATCCACGCATCGGTTCGCTATGTAACCAGCTGTTTTACGAGGGTCGACTTCAGCATGGCGTCTCCCCCGCGGACAGACAGCCCATGATCCCATCCATCCCGCCACTGGCCTTTCTGGACACGGCGGGGCAAGAGAAGCAGCACGGCAAGTCGCAGTCGTTTTTCAACAAGGGCGAGATTGACATGGCCGTGCAGCTGGTGCGGCGGCTTTTGTTGGGCGGAGTAGAGGCTGAGTCTATTGGCGTCATTGCGCTATACAAGACTCAGGCCGATATGCTACAAGAGCAACTTTGTGGCCATCTGGGTCAGCGCAATCGCGTGCAGGTGAGTACGGTTGATGCCTACCAGGGATCTGAGCGCGAGATAATCATCATATCGTGCGTGAGGACAGAAAAGATAGGGTTTATCGCGAATCCAAATCGCGTAAACGTAGCGCTATCGCGTGCGCGTAGACACTGTCTAGTTCTTGGCGCGCGAAAGTTGCTAGAGACCAACAGTATGTGGCGGCGGATACTCGAATACTGTCGCCAAGACGACGATGGTCTCGGCGTGGTCTCTGCTCAGTCGTTCCTTAACCGGTTAGCTAGTGCGGTAGCTAACAACGTCATAGCTGATGATAACGATGACAGCGACCACGGTATTACTGCATCTCCGGCTATGGATCTTGACTTGGGATTGGGAAGAGACATTTACCATAGCCCTGCGAACAACATAGAACTAGAGAGCGACCAGCAGGCAATTTCCACTGATCTTACTGCGATTGCAGACGACGAAGGCGAGGAGAGTGTCGCTGAATGCGAGTATGGCGATGAGGGCGTCGTGGGTGGCTCGCTGTCTCAGTGGTCTATGCCTGGAATATGCATCGACTTGGACGATGGCGACGATGACGTACTGGACTGCCTGGATGTAGATGCTGACGATATGTAAACAATAGCAAATCACTTGCCATGACATTCCTGGCACTAGTGTAGTTTGGATAGGGTGTTTTATGTCGAAAACACCCAACAATAGATTGATATATCGAAAAAAAGACTATGGTTTCAGGTAATTAAAGAGATGCTACCACTCTACTAGCAAAGTGCGGCGCAGACAAGCGAAAAGGGACATCCAAAGGCATCGCTAAATGCGGGTTGCGTACGGACACGCTTTTACGCGTTGAATCGGTCCTTGATGAGCTGGCGGACCTGAGGATCGAGCATGCCCATGCTGGCCTCCCACTCGTCGCCGGCTAGCTGCTTGAGACCGGCAAAGGTCTGCACAAACATGTTCATCAAGTAGCTGTCGGGCGTCTGCCAGTTGAGCGCGGCCTGGCAAAAGTACAAAAATGCCTTTGAGATGCCCTGTGGGTTAGTGCCAATCATCGTCATCATGCCCTGGAAAGCAGAAGACTTTTCGTCGTTGTCCTTCACCGAAGACAGCACCATGCACCAGCGCTCGGCAAAGACCTCAAGGTTGGGCGCGACCATCGCTGGGCACACTACACCCATGCGGCCGATTGTGATGGCGGCGTTCTCCGCCAGCGTCAGCGGCGTGTTCGGGTTGTTGAGCATGGGGATCAGCCTCTCAAGGAGAGGGTTGACGTAGTTTTTCATGGGCTCCTGACCAGCCTGGAGGGCAATCTCGCCGACGGACCATGTCGCGTTGTTGCACACGTTGATGTGCATAAAGTTGCGATCAATCTGAGGAATGAGCTGCTGCATGATAGCGTCGAGCTGGGGCAGCAAAAGCGGGAAGCAGTGCATGGCCAGGTCGCCGAGCAGCGCAAAGGCCGACTGGCGAACCTCGGGCACAGACTCAAAGACCATGCACATGCCGATAAGTTGAAGGACGACGCCGTTGTGCTCAGCAATCAGGGGCTGCGAGTTGTCGCCCAATGCCTGAACGATGGCGCTGATAAAGTCGAGCGCAACAATAACCAAGTCCATATCGGGCGTTTCGATCGTCGGGTCCTGGTGTGACTGCTGGCAGATCTGCAGCGTCTCGCCGATAATTTGTACACAGCGCTCGTACGCAGTCTGCGCGTATGGCGCAAAGCTAGGGCCCAGCGCCAGTGCAATGGCCGAGAGGCACTCCGATAGCGGGAACATGTGGTGGTCATCTGTCGGCAAATCCTCCCACCGCTCAATGACGTTGGGCATCAGCATGTGGATGAACTGCGGCTGGTTGAGCTCGGACCCAACCGCCTCGGCCAAGGTACCGACCGCATCGTAGAGGATAATCAGGTTCTTGCGCTGGTACAGCGAAAAGGCGCGCATCAGGGTATCCAGTACGGGCTGGATATATGGCACCATGTACGGGCCAGCCTCTTCCTCGAGCGTGGCAAACGCACTGCACGCGGCCTCTTGCACGCGCTTGTTCTTGTCCATCATCGTCTCCAAAAGGCCTGCTAGCAGCGGCTCAAAGTAGACCGCCAGCATGTTGGGCCCGGACTCGTAAATGGCCCACTTGCCATAGCGACTGGCCGACCAGCACGCAATGGACCTGACCAGAGCCTTCTCGTGCTTGAACCACTGGATCAAGTATGGTAGTAGGCTGGGCAAGTGTGGTTGCATGCCCGTCATGCAGCCCTCGGCGATAGCGCCCAAAGCAAGGATACCTGCCTCCTTTACGCGCCAGTCATCGCTGGCCAGCTCCTCCTTGAGTACAGGCAGCACAAATTCGAGGATATGGTCTCCAAAAGCAGTTGAAATGACGTCGAGACTGGCTGCAGAGCACTTACGCAGATTCCACTCCGAGTATACGTCATCGTCGTCGCTGTCGTACTCGTCATCGTCATCCTCGTCATCCTCGTGGATGCTACCGTCGTCGCTGTTGGACGAGCCGCCTGCCGCAGCACCGTGGTGTTCGTGTGTGCGCGCGCGATGGTGGCGGGGTTTGATATCTTGCTCCGAGTCTGGGACGACTGCGTCCTCATCATTGTTGTCAAGGATCATCAGGTCTTCCTCCGAGTAGACCATGCCGCGCATCAGAGTCGGGATGACTTGGCTGAGGAAGGGTTTGAGACTCTCAACCATCTCCTCCTGCTCGCAGAAGCTGAGCCAAAACTCGCAGGCCTCCATGGCAATGTCAGGATCGCTGTTCTGACTAGTGTGGATCATATAGTTAACGACGTTCTCCAGCTCGGGCATCAGCATGTCCGGGCGTGTCTCAATCAGGGCCACGACAGCCTTACAAACAGCCTTGAGAACCTCGGAGTTGTCGTCGTTGGCGCGCTTGAACAGCTCTACGACAAAGGTGTCCATCATGGGCTTCATGCACTCGGAACTCTCCCTAACAAACAGCGTGGTAGTCGAGATGGCGTACTCGCGCAGAGTCGGGGATTCGGAGCTGAAGAATGACAGGAACCGAGGCAGCATCACGTTGAGCGGCAGTGTGCCGTCATCGAGCGGCTCTTCAAGCTCGCGAGTGCACTCGTCGCAGATCTTGCGCAGAATATCCCAAGAGCCCTCAACGACTGGATAGTCCGACGAGTCTAGCAGCTGCATGAGCCGCGGCAGGATCTCGGGCCAACTCCTGATCTTGCCCAGGGCTACAATTGTGGCAATAACCGTGCCCAGCGTGTGACGCACAAGCGTGTCTGGGTCGCCAATAGCGTCAATAGACTTGCGCTTAACGTACTCGAGAACATGTGGTGGAATACTGGCAAAGTCCTGGCGTACGTTGTTCTTGAGCAAAAGACCAGCAACCGCTCGCACTGTCGAGTTTTCGTCCTTCATGACAATCAACACGAACAGCAAGTAGTTGATAAAGTCAGGAACTCGCCTCAGCTCCTCCAGCCTCTACAGGACAATAAAAGACACAGCGGGATAGACGCAAAAGAAAAAAAGTGACAAAGACATTTAGTAGGTCGTATTATCTCCGTAACTATGAGGGTGTGTGCATTTCAAGACATTGACAAGACATACCTGGTTGTTTTGCTGCTGGACGGCATTGTCAACGGACTGTGTGCTGTTAAACAGCTGGATAAGTTGTCTGAGGCTCTCGGGCTCGGGTTGCCACTCCATTTCACTTTGCTGATTTGTCTACAAGCGGGTTGGAATTTCCTCGAATGCAGCGCTAGTGGTGCAAACAACGAGAAGGTAACGGGCGGTGTAAGCGGCTGCGAATAGGCTGAGGGTGCTAAGTAATAGTACTGAAAGTATCTCTCCAATTTAGTGAAGAAAGAAATTATAAGGTTCGCACAGCGTCAAAAAGCAAAAACCAACAAGCCCTTGTTTGGCTAGGGCTCCGCGAGCCAGGGGTGTTGTTCTCGCCGAGCCGTAAGCCCATTCAGCGGCTTTTACAAAATTTTGTGGGAAATTAAATAATCTGATTACATCTGGCGAGATTGATTGAACATGTGATTAGAGCTTGACCCACTCGTCGGGGTCGTCTTGGATGTCCGTGATCGGGTTCTTGAGAGGGCGGCAGTAGACCGTCTTAGGACCAGGTCGGAACGAGATCTTCTCTACTTCGGGGGAATTGTATGGAGTATCAGCTGGGAAGTTCTCCGGCCTGCGTAACATGTTGCGAGCTTTAAAATCGTAAGCCAGCTTCACTCGCGGCACATTGATTATACGGTTGAAGCCCTTACGCCACAAGTCGTTGCAAAACAACGAGCATTCCGACGCTGAGCACTCGCCCTTGGCGCTTCGCCGGAAGCGAAGGCCGTTGTCTCCACGGAAAGCCTCGGCGTCAATTACGACCATTCCGTTCCAACCGCATTGCACCTGGAATGGACGGTCCCGCATCTGCGCTGTCACTGACATTTCGTCGTCGGATATATGAAATGGGTCATCCCTCATCCTCTTTCCTTCAATGTCCCGAGCCACCCAGGTGTCGTAGAATGCAGGTTTTCCGCGCACTTCAATAAAGTCCTCAGCACAAGTGAGGTGTGCGCCCTGAGCACGCGACTGGAATAACAGTTCGAGAACGTCAGTTAGACAGAAGTACACGTCATTACTGAACAATACCTTGCCATACTTTACGTTGCTGCTGTACAGAGGCTCCATAGCGGAATTACGGACCTTGGCCAGGTATTCGATGCGATGAACTTGTTTGGGCTTGGGCGTGGGGTCGGTGAGGATTCTATGCGCAATATTCAGTGCGTCTAGAGTTTCGTCGAACCGCTTCAAGATCTCCTTCGTCTTGTCCTCTGA
The DNA here is from genome assembly GCA_027577415.1 of Coemansia sp. RSA 922. Taxonomy (NCBI): domain Eukaryota; kingdom Fungi; phylum Kickxellomycota; class Kickxellomycetes; order Kickxellales; family Kickxellaceae; genus Coemansia; species Coemansia sp. RSA 922. The sequence continues at coordinate 9,801 of JANBQS010000222.1, read as the reverse complement.
TCCATTTTCATAAATCGAAATGAAAATACGGTCGTGGCCGAGCGTATCTGCTAGCGCGAGCAACTGTGTAGCCATGTTAGGCAATATCTGCTCGTTGTTATGCAAATTGATGGCGATGAACATCGGCTCCATGTTGTCGGGTGTAATGTCCGCATACCGCTGCTTAACCGACGTCACAAACGTCTCGCTAAATTTGTCCTGTGAGCAGTATGCCTGGAGGGCTTCCTTGTGCATACCACGATGGAGTTTCTGCAAGTAGGAGTCAAAGGTGGAGCGTGCTGATGGCTCGTCTGTGGACGCCAACCCGCCGCCAGTCGAGCCGCTAGTCGAGCCGCTAGTCGAGCCTTTAGTCGGGTCACTAGTCGAGCCCTTAGTCGAGTCTTTGGCCGGGCTGTTAGTTGGCGCAAAGTAGCCGTAGTCGAAGCTATACATGCCAACGATGCCCACTAGCGCTAACACTGCCAGGCAGCATATCAGCAAGAACGATTGCCCACGAAGTGAAGCAGAGTTGGCCCTGAACAACATATTGTCAGGAACACAACAGAAAACAAAAGTGATGGAAAATGTAAATGATGGAAAAGTGATGCTGGAGATAAAATTTACCAACAGATGATAGAAAATGGTAAGGAAGTTGAGGCAAACCAGGCGGCACAGAAAAAAGCTACCATTTCTGTTCATAAGCCTCCTCTAGCTGTCATTTGTTCACCATTTCGCATACCACCTAAAGGGCCAAAGAGCTAAAGAGAACCTTTGTGAGATAGACACGCAAAGGGAAAAGGATTTCCTCCTTTGCCGCCAAGGCTAGTAAAAAAAGCAATCTGTTTCAGTCTTTCCAAAGTTGCTTCTGGAAAATCCAAAGCTTTTCTAGTAAGACAGTGTGTGTGTAGCCAATTTTTACCATCAATTTTTGGGGGAGATCCGTTTGGTGCACGCTGGATTTGCGCTGGATGAAGAAGCGCTTTTATTGATACCAACCGTATCTCGGATACGAAAGCCAATAAAAATGTACTAGCTGATTGAGAGCGACATTGAATAGCGTGATGTGGGCGGCCATCCACCTGCTGCAATTCATTTCGGAAAGATATGTACATTTGAGCTCGTTGTCTCTAGGGTCGAGGTGATAGCACCGATTAGACACTGCTAACCAGCGTTTTTTTTTTTTTTTGAAAATGTGTGGGGCCTTGATAAGAGAATATGCATAGAAAAAGTCGTGTAAAAATACGAAACGACTAAAGATCTCCAGTGGAGTAATATAGCCAAGGCGTCGAGCCGTTTGTCATCTTGTGACAGCTCCGCTCAAGCGCTGAAGATCTCCTAGATTGCCAGCCCATGCATGATCAGGCACCAAAGCGTGTGGCTACTGCGCGCAGGTCAACCATAAAGACGGGTCCAGATGGAGCCTCGCGGATCCCCTGAATGAAGCATTACACCCGCTGCCAAAAATCGTGGACACGAGGACACAACCAAAAGTAGTGTACAATAGGATCGCTGGGCGCACCTTGAGTGTTGCTGACAGCATCATTTCAGTGGTGCCGAATTCGCTGAGGGTATATGATACTTTGCACTCGGAAGGCAGATCCGGGATGTAATGCGAGAGCTTTGATGTTGTCAGTACTGCTGTGTACGCCATGAGCTAAAGTAGTGACAGATGCTTTTGCTCGAGTGAGGTCTTGGGGTTTCTGGCCCAGCGCACTCTGGCTGCTCGAGCGACTGCCTGTTCGGCATTCTCCCCTTGATCATCAACAATCGTCCATTCGGCCGTGTTCAGCGAGACGATCCATTCAGACTGAATAGCTATTCAACCGAGGCTCGGCCTGTACGTCCTGAGAGGCGCAACTATCATTTGAGCATAAGTCCACACGGTGTGTGGTGTAGTCTCTGGGAAAGTCGAGTAAGTGATTGAGGGCTGTCAGTTGGAACATGATTCTGCAGGCTTTTTAGGTCATGGCAAACAGAGCAAGCACTTGGCTAGGGCGTGAGGTCGCAGAGCCGCTTTCTGGGTTGCGCATAAATACGTCACTATAAGTGAACAGCATGTTGCCATGTAGCCTTTTCTTAGCTGCTACATACGGATCGAAGACGCTTGTCGCGAAGGGGCTCTCAAACGGCAGCCCGAGCAACGGCTGAGTCGGGATGTCGGCGGTTTCTCTTGGTAGTTGATCTTTTGACTTGTCGCTAAACGCCAAGAACATATTTCTAGAAAGCGGGAGGCCTGATGCGCAGCTGTTCCGGTTGTTCGTTCCACAGTATGTAAGATGAGTGACAGCCGATATTGCCCAGGCGTTGGGCTTGTCGGCCAATGGCCCTACAATCCACACATCCACAAATTTCTGTGCTAGAAAAAGGGAAATTAGAAATCTGATAAATTTAACAAATAGAACATGTTATTAAAGCTTGACCCACTCGTCGGGGTCATCTTGGATATCCGTAATCGGGTTCTTGAGAGGGCGGCAGAAGACCGTCTCGGGACCAGACCGGAACGAGATCTTCTCTACTTCGGGGGGATTGTATGGAATATCAGCTGGGAAATTTATCGGCTTGCGTAACATGTCGCGAATTGCAGTGTCGTAAGCCAGCTTCACTCGCGGCACCATGACTATACGGTTGAAGCCCTTACGCCACAAGTCGTTGCAAAACAACGAGCATTCCGACGCCGAGCACTCGCCCTTGACGTTTCGCCGGAAGCGAAGGCCGTTGTCTCCACGGAAAGCCTCGGCGTCAATTACGACCATTCCGTTCCAACCGCATTGCACCTGGAATGGACGGTCCCGTGCCTGTGCTGCCATTGATACGTCGTCGCGGGTTATCTTATGAATCTCCTTTTCGAACACTTTTCCTTTAATGTCCCGAGCCACCCACGTGTCGTAGAATCCGGGACCTCCATTCCATTCAATAAAGTCTTCAGCACAAGTGAGGTGTGCGCCCTGAGCACGCGACTGGAATAGCAGTTCGAGAACGTCAGTTAGACAGAAATGCACGTCGTTAATGAACGCTACCCGACCATACTTTACTTTGCTGCTGTACAGAGGCTCCATAGCGGAGTTACGGACCTTGGCCAGGTATTCAATGCGATGAACTTGTTTGGGCTTGGGCGTGGGGTCGGTGAGGATTCTATGCGCAATATTCAGTGCGTCTAGAGTTTCGTTGAACCGGCGCAGTATCTCCTTCGTCCTGTCCTTTGATCCATTTTCATAAATCGAAATAAAAATACGGTCGTGGCCGAGCGTATCTGCTAGCGCGAGCAACTGTGTAGCCATGTTAGGCAATATCTTCTCGTTGTTATACAAGTTGATGGCGACGAAGACCGGCTCCATACCGCCATGTGAAATGTTTGCATACCGTTGGTTCACTGATTTCACAAACGTCTCGCTAAATTTGTCCTGCGAGCAGTACGTCCGGAGGTCTTCCCAGTGCATACTACGATGAAGTCTTTGCAAGTAAGAGTCAAAGCTGGAGCGAGCTGGCGGCGCATCGACGTCTACGGATGAGCCTCTAGTTGAGCCGCTAGTTGGCATAATGTACCCGTATTCGAAGCTATACATGCCAACGATGCCCACTAGCACCAGTATCGTCATCCCGCATATCAGCAAGAACGCTCGTCCACGGATTGAAGCAGAGCCGACCCTGAGCAACATATTGTCAGGAACACAACAGAATACAAAAGTAGACAGGAAAAGTACAAGCGATAGGAAAGAGAAGACGGGCGTGACTGGTAAAATCAATAGACTAACGAAAGGTAGAGAATATCAAGCTAAAGCAGACCAGGTGGCACAAGCAAGGCTTCCGTTTGTGTTTTGCAAACCCTCTTCAGGTTGCCATCCTCACCTTTGGCGGCAAAGGAAGATCCTATATCTTAGAGTGTCTCTCACAAAGGCAGAAATAAAAGTAAACTGGTTTTCGTCCTATCACGACAAATCGAGTGTAGCCAATCTTTACTAGGAGCAATTTATTTTTTTGTTGGGGGGAGGTACTCGTTTTGTCCGCACGGGATTTACGTCGTAAAAAGATGTCCCGTTGGTCTATAATTGGTGCCAATAAAAATGTGCCTAGTACTTATTTTTGTGCAGAAAGTGAAGCTCGCAGTATCTAATGATATCTACCGGCATCAATGCCTATACTTGGATCCATGACGTGGCCAATTACTAGTTAACAGCTCAACAACAAGTGTTCCGTTAGAATGCGTAGCCAGTGTGCTCACTCTCGCAAGCATTGTCCGCTTCCGCGACTAATACTGCCTCTGATGAATATCGTTTATGTGGTGTCGCCAGCTTGAGCCTTCATATACATCGCCAGCCATAGTCGATGTTCTAGACATCAGTCGATAGCTGAGCATGACACTAAACAATTGCTTTAGTTTGCAAACATTCATAATTAAACACCTACTTTTAAATCTATACTAGGGCATGACTATAGAGTAACATATGTTGATGGGCCGTCTGGGTGGTGGGAGTCTACACCGTTGAGAGGACGGCAGAGGACCTTCTTAGGACCGGACCGGAACGAGATCTTCTCTACTTCGGGGAGGTTAAACGGCGTGTCAGCTGGGAAGGATACCGGCTTGCGTAACATGTCGCGAACTTCGATATCGTAAGCCAACTTCACTCGCGGCACCATGACTGCGCGCTGGAAACCCCTTCGCCACATGTCATTGCAAAACAACGAGCACTCTGATGCCGAGCACTCACCCTCGGCACTTCGCCGGAAGTGCAGTCCACCTTCGCTGCGGAAGACCTTTGCATCAATTACCGCTATCCCGTTCCAACAACACTGTACTTGGAATGGACGGTCCCGCATCTGCGCTACCATCGATATGTCGTCCTTGGATATCCTATGCACCTCCTTCATGAATCCCTCTCCTCTTATATCCCGAGCCACCCACGTGTCGTAGAATCCGGGTCCTCCATTCCATTTGTCATAATCTTCGGCACATGTGAGGTGCGCGCCTTGAGCACGCGCCTGGAATATCAGCTCGAGCAAGTCCGTCTGACAAAAGTATACGTCGTTGACGAACGCTACCCGACCATACTTTACTTTGCTGCTGTACAGAGGCTCCATCGCGACATTACGGACCTTGGCCAGGTATTCGATACGATGAACGTGCTCAGGCTTGGTTGTATCGCTGGCGATGATTCTATGCCCGATACTCAGTGTGTTTAGAGTTTCGTTGAACTGGTGCAGTATCTCCTTTGTTTTGTCCTTCGATCCATTCTCATAAATTGATATGAAAACCCGGTCGCGGCCCAGTGTTTCTGCTAGCAAAAGGAATTGCGCCGCCATGTTGGGCAGCACCTTTTCGCTGTTGTGCAAGTTGGCGGCAATGAAAATCGGCTCCGCTTTGTCGCCCGTTATATCCTTGTACCGGTCCCTCACTGATTTCACAAACGTCTCGCTATAGTCGTCCTGTGAACAGTATGCCCGGATGTCTTCCTTGTGAAACTCACGATGTGTTTTGTGCAGATACGCTTCGAAGCTAGCGCGAACTCTCTGCATCACCATACTCTCTTGCGTGTCTTTAGTCGATGTAAAGTACGCGTAATCAAAGTGACACATGCTAACAATACCCACTAGCGATAATACTGCCAACACGCACATCAGCAAGTATCTCCGCCCGCGGAGTGAGCCTAGAGCGATTCGAAGCGACATAGTGATAGTAATAACCAGGTATCCGGTACCGATGGTGTGTATAAGTGAAAGCGCTGGTGGTAAGGTGTATCTAGTAGAAGACTAATGGATGCCAACAAGTAGGTTTTGAAAACACCAGAAAAGAAAAAAGAAACAAAACAGCTCTTGCTCAGCCTCTGCCCTCCAGTGTTTGGGAGTGCCAAGGAGACAACATCCAACGGACATCTCGTGTACCACAAGGTGGGGGGATGGGGTGGAGTGTTTGCAGGGCAGTCTAGGCATGCCATTGGCAAACAGGCGCACAAAAATAAATCGATCGACTCCACAAAGTCGGAAATAGGTCTGTCTCCTTTGCGCCTTTGGGCTTGGCATGAGGGATGATGTCTGCAGGCAGCAGCCAATCCCCGGTCCACGCTGCTTCGTATTGTGTAAGTGCAAAGCGCGTGTAGTTGATCCCTTACAAAGCCGTTGGGGGGGGGGTACGATATATTTTTGGCGTATATACTGCGCTGAACACCATGCTTACGAGTTCTTCCTCTTTGCCGAGATTCCAGAAATAGCTATCCGCCACCTGCCAAAATACCCGGATACACTGCGCAATGACATCAATATATAGCTCTATACTATGGACCCGGTTTATTCTACAGAAAGGTGTTGGCGAGTACATAAAGATACGTGTACTTGAATGGAAATTGCAAATAGCATACCCCACTTTTGCGGCCTATGACTACAATGAGACAAATGACGCAGGGCCATCTGGATTTCGATCTCCTTTCCCGTTGAGCGGATGACAATAGACAGTCTTTGGCCCCGGTCTAAAGGCGATCTGCTTTGGCTGACTATCTGAGAACGGCGCATCGCGTGGGTAGTTGTATGGCTCGCGCAACAGATCGCGAGTAACAATGTCGTAGGACAGTTTCACTCGCGGTACGACGACTGCGCGTTTGAAACCTATTGCCCACATGTCGTTGCAAAGCAGTGAGCACTCTGACGCCGAGCACTCGTCGGCAGTGCTTCGCCGAAAGCGTAACGCGTTTTTACCGCGGAATACATGAGCATCTATTACCGCTATCCCGTTCCAGCAGCACTGCACTTGGAATGGACGACCCCTCGTTTGAGCTGCTTTGGCAGCGCCGTCATCGGCTATATTGAATGGCTGTTTCTTGAACGCGTGTCCTAGAATATCCCGAGCCACCCACGTGTCGTAGAACGCCAGTGATCCGTGTACAAGTTCAAAGTCCTCAGCGCAAGTGAGATGCGCCCTGTGAACTAGTGACTGGAATACCAACTCGAGCAAGTCCGTTAAGCAGAAAAACATGTCGTTTAGATACACTACCCGACCATATTTAATACTGCTGCTATACAGCGGCTCTAAAGCGGAATTGCGGACCTTGGCCAGGTATTCGATTCGATGAACTTGTTTGGGCTTGGGCATGTCGTCAGTAATAATCCTATGAGCGATGGCAAGGGTGTTTAGAGTTTCGTTGAACCGCTTCAAGATCTCCTTCGTTCTGTCTCTTGATCCATTTTCATAAATCGATATGAATATCCGAGTGCGACCGAGCGTATCTGCTAGCGCGAGCAGCTGCGTCGCCATGTTGGGTAGTATCTTTTCGCTGTTATACAGGTTGATGGCGACGAAGATCGGCTCCAGTCTGCCACTCGTGATATTTTTGTACCGCTGCTCAGCAGAGGCTACAAACGCTTCTTTAAAGTTGTCCTGTGCGCAGTATGTCTGGAGGTCTTCGTTGTGAATGTCCCGGTGGACTGTTTGCAGATACTTCTCAAACTCGGATCGTGCACGCTGTCCGCTGTCGCCCACGAGTACGCCGCTTGAAGCCGACGCAAGCCCGGAAAGCACATACGGGCTTTGGGGACGGTTACTCCAACTGCCAGTTTGCATGCCCCTCCACGCCGAACCATTGCAGTCAATAGTGTACATGCCAATGATGCCCACCAGTGCTACCACCGCCAAACTACACAACAGACATACTGTCTGTCCTTGGCGCGAGCTAAAGTTATTCCGGAGCAGCATGTGTTGCTTGAAGTAAGTCCGATATCTGGCGTCAATATCGCTTACATATGACAAAGGTGTTAAGGATAAAGAGTAAAAGAGAAAGCAGATACAGCAGACATGTGGGCGGGTCAAAAGGGTCATCGAGGATACCCAAACACTCACAACCTCCACTGCTATGAGTGAGACGTACAAAGGCTATTGTGCGACCAGTTCATGACATCACAAACATCAACATGCCAGCCACAAATCACCCTGATCTGATCAGATTATCTTTTTTTATTTTTTGCGATTGAGGTCTTGGAACAGTAAAAAAAAAGACCTTGCTTGGATTCTTACTCACCTCGCGCATTTCACTCTTTCTAATAGGCTTTTAAATACTTCAAAATGTCGCAAAAGCGCAAGCTAAAGCAAAACACAGATCTCCCGGCACGGCTGGCTACCAAGATCGCCAACGACGATGCCGCCGGGCCAAGTGCCGGAGACGATGGCCGGTTCAAAAAACGGTTCAAGAACGGTGCCGCATCACGCAAGTTGGCACGAAAGCAGGCGCGCGAAGATAAAAAGCAGCGGAAGAACGTCTCGCATAAACGCACACACGGCCACGCAGTCCCAGCGCAGCCCACTGCCAAAGGAAAAGGAAAAGCGGCTCTTAGCGGCGCCAGTGTGCAAACGAAAGGCACTACTAACAAAGGTCGCGCGATTGCGACTCCGAGGCCTGTCGCGGCTAAAAAGGTTATCACTGAGGCTGAGGAGCGGGAACGGCTAATGAGGTTTGCCAAGCGGAACCAGGGCATGTATCAGCTACTCAGGGACTCCAACTTAGTGGACAACGTTGACAAAGAGGCCGGCATTGAAAACGCCCGCAATAGTGCCGAAGACTTGGAGGATCGCGAGCTGCGCCGGCTCGAGAGAAACCTCGGCATCAAAAGTAACTCCAAGCTTGCTAGTGCATTCTACGACGAGGGTCTGGGCGAGCTGTTTGACGGGATCAGCTTTGGCTCCAAGGACGTGCAACAAAAGTCTCAGGATCCAGCTAGTTCGAGAGAAAGGCCAGCAATTCCTGCTCGTGAGGTCGATTCGGAACCAGAGTCCAATCAAGAGCCAGAGTCCGATCAGGAACCAGCGTCTGAGCTAGGGTCGGAATCGGGATCAGAAGCCGATATCAACGACGAAGCCATTGGTAGCGATAGCGACGACGACGACGAATGCGACGATGATATTGAAATCAATAGCGATGACGACGACGATATGTTTGGACTAAACGACTTTGGCTCTGAGGATGGTGGCGACGGCTCCGAGTCTGAAGATAGCGACATTGCTGAGATGTACAAGAGCCAAGGCGTTGACTTTAACCCCAAGTTGACCGGCGATTACAGCGATAATGACGACGATGATGATGTCGGCTCTGTGAACAGCGATGACAGCGATGACAGCGATTTGGACGAGAGCACGGCAAAAGAGCTAGATCAGTCAGACACGACATCGACGCGCCCAGCCGCACCAGCGGTCGACAACGCCGAGTCTAGTGCGGGCAAGTATATCCCACCAAGCCTTCGTCGTAAGCTTGCAGAGGAGGCCGGGCAGGAAGATGAGCGGGTTGCTGCTATTCGCAAGGCCCTTCAAGGACAGCTCAATCGTCTAAGTGAGGCCAACATCGACGGAATTATCACTCAGATCGAGGCTCAGTACTCCAAGTACCCTCGGCATCATGTCAACGACGTTCTCACTGATCTGATCTTGCAAGCGATCCGCTCACGTATCCACATGCTTGACACCTTTTTGTACGTCAACGCGGCGCTGGTTGGCGCGGTCCATCGAGCGGTAGGCCTGGAACCGGTGGCCTTTCTGGTCCAGCGATTGATGGAAGAGTTTGAGACGTTCTTCAAGCGAGGCGTATCAGATGCCAAGGGTTCCAGCGCCGACAAGGCACACCAGCCGGCTGGAGAGGCGGAGACGCTGACGCCGGGCAAGGAGTGCCAGAATCTCTGCGTGTTCCTTGCCGAGTTGTACAACTTCCAAGTGATATCGTGCCAGCTGGTATATGACGTGATTCGCATGTGTATCGAGGATATTAACGAGTTTACCGCCGAATTGCTCCTCAAGTTGATTCGCATCTCGGGCGTGCAGCTGCGTAAGGACGACCCGCTGGCGCTAAAGGAGAT
>JANBQS010000221.1:0-25794 GCA_027577415.1 Coemansia sp. RSA 922 | reverse complement strand
GCCCGAATGCCCAGAGCCATTGCAGTCTGGCGCACGCGCCGCCGCAAAAGCTTGAGCTCTTGTATCGAGGGAATGCCGCGGCAGATCACGTCGCAGGCTGTAATGTCCATGGCGCCCATGGGTCGTGCCGACACTGGGCCGGAGATCTGGTCCTTGTTGACGTAGTTGATAAACTCAGAGGCGTTGACGTACAGCGTGCCGCCGCTCGACATGCTGTGGCTGGACTGCTTGACCTTCCTGCTAAAGAACATGGCTGGTTTAATGTGTTGAAAAGGAATAAATATAGAGTGGCACACCAAGGGCTTGAAAAGAAGAAAGAGCGTTAAATGGGCGACTGCGAGGCAGTTGTAGCAAGTGTTGTCTAAAGCATAGAGGGAGCGAGTGTTGTTGTCAAATGTCAGAGGAGGGAGAGCAGGAGAGCCTTCCTTTATAAAGGCCAGAACGTGACTGAGGCTGCCACAGCACTGCAGGCAGCCAAAAGAAGCGCCCCCCTTCTAGGCGGAATTCGGCCAAAAGTGCTCGGCTTAGGAACAGAATATTTTGCGGCCTTGCGTACTTCCGTATCAATCGCAGCTGAAGAGTGCCATTTTCTTTTTTGGGGCGATCCTGTCCCCACTATGCGCGCCTATTTGGCCGCCGTCTGTGATCACGAAAGATGCGTCCAATCGATGAGTGCGTTACTGGCTTTTTGCTATCTCTTGGCTATCACGCAGCGTGACGAGCGCAAGCAAGCAACTCACACATACAGGCAATATTTGAATTTGTGAAGAAAGGAGGCGTGCAGTCGAACCTTCTTTTGGAAGACGTCAATACGCCATTTCCCACCAAATATCTGCGTGTTGTCTAAACATGGCGCGAATCTCCATTGTGCTAGTCGAGGTTTTCTGAAGCATATCAGTGCCTGTGCCACCCTATGCTCCAGCAGTAGCATAGAACAACGAGAGAAGCACACGTGTTCTAATCTAGCCTCGTAATACAGCACGTTTTAGAATTCTACAGCAGAAGGATCCTGTACCACCACTGATGAGGACCGAAAAATATTGTGCCCATATAAGGGGTTCATGTAAAACGACCAAATTAATTTGGGCTCCTTGTCCGCGCCCCTTCCTGCTGCTATCAGTCTTGAAGCTATTGGTCGGCTAGAGAAATGCGAAAGATAATTTAATCACAACCACCGCTAATAGAGACTAGCGGTTTTGATATCCAATGGGTGACAAGAAGTGCCACTAGGAGCTAACACAATTATCGGAGTAGAGTTGGGCATGGATAAATCCATTATCCGAACTGACCTATCTTTTAAACCCCCGGCCACGCGACCAACCGACATTCTCGGAGTTCACCAATATGTTTACGAGCTAGTTTGCGTGGTTGCGGTTATCCGTGCTTGGTCATAGGAGTGAGGAAGTCGGGAATGAGGAATACCGTTGACTGACACCAGATTTCCATCACTGGCGCCTTCTATCGGGAAAGAGTCTATTTAAGCACATCCAGCACCTTACTCGCATCTCCGTCTCTTTTAGTTTGTTTCTATTCTTCTTCTATAAAAGTTTGCTGTCTTATCAATACCCAACCAAAAATGCACATGCCCAGGCTAATTCACTCGCCAGTTCATATCCGCAAAGAGCAAACAGGCGGCCGCGGCGTTATATACACACAAGCTTCTGACTTTGTCCACCCAGGCGAGATTGACAAGGAGGAGATCTCGCGTCCCATGTCAGCCAAGCCCATGGGTGACGTCGATGTCACCGCGAACGACTGGGTCTACACTGGCGGTGCGCCATCTCACGACGAGCTGCGCGCGATCAAGAAACACGCCAAGCAAACTGCTCACGTGCTGAGAGCGGGTTCAAAGAAGACTCTTGAAGAGTCCCAGGGCCAGACACAACAATGAATACGCCGATATAGTTCTTTAGCATAGACCACAGAGTGTGTCACTTTAAAACATGTAGTTATAGATATCTTAAATAACGAAGGGCGATAGTGAGAGAGATATATATGTCCAAACTAATTTGGCCTAGTAATAAAAAATATTTCAAAAAATAAACAACCGACGACAAGGGATAATCCCCTGTCACTCGAGAGAAGTCAGAGGACCCGCGAGAGTTACTTGGCAGCAGTCAGAGCGCCTGGAACGGTGTGCGTAGCCATGGATGGAATGACCGGAGTCAAGACACGAGAAGCAGGTGGCTTCGATGAAGTTGGAGGCTGGTGAGCAGCACCAGCAGCTGTCACGTTAGCTGGCGACGCCGCCCGGGCCTCAATACTGCTGCCACTTTCCTCTGGAATGCCGCCCTTTCCAAACGCGGATGGTGCACCGCTTGGCTTTGGCGCATCGGAGGTGGCAGGAATTGAAAAGGCAGGACCGTTGCTGACTGGGACCGAGGAGACCGATGGCGCGTGCTCAGGAGCAGGAGCAGCAGCGGGTGCAACAACAGGTGGTGGTGGCGCCAAGTCGGCCTGGGAGGGCTGCATAGCGGGCGCCACCTCTACTGGCTTCTCTACTTGCTTCTCCGCTGAAGGTTCAACTGGGGCGACTTTACTGGTGCTGGCGTCAGCCTCAGCCCCCTTGCTCTGGTTCTTGGGGTTCTCTGGGCTAGTTCTCCAGTTAAGGCCGGCCTGCTTGAACGCGTCCTTGTGGGCAATACTGGGGTTCTCCAGCTTAATCTTCTTTAGCTCGCGCTGAAAGAACGCACTGTACGGGCTGGTGGCCTTTCCGCCCTTTCCTGTTTTTCCCGTCTTCTTTACTGGACCCATGACGAAAAAAAATACGTTAACTGGTTATAGCTCGTGGCAGGCGCCCTTTTTTTCTCTTAGAAACTCTGGCTAGATGCTCGGGATAATAGGGAAAAGCAGGGGCTAGATGCGCAATAATGGATAATTGATTGTATTCGTGAAGAGGGAAGAAGGAAGAAGAGAGGGGGCGGCTGCGTCCAGCCCCTTCAGACAGCTTTCCTCCCCTTTGGCCTGCCTTTTGCATTATTGCGGGGGATGCGGCCAAAACCCCCCTCGTCCTTTTGGCGGGCACGCCCTCTTTTTCTTTTCCTTCTTTCCGCTGATGACCTCACCGCCGCTTTTGCCATGCAGCTCGCGGCTCGCGGCTCGACAAGCCTGGATATACTTCTCGCCCCTGACCCCTTTTTTCCTGCACAACGGCAGAGCCACTGACAAATGCAATTATGCAATATGTACAATGTCTAGATCGTGGGAGGCCGATAGGAACAGCAGTGTTCTAGCCCGCTGTGCTTTTATCAAGTGAGAAGGTATGTCCTCACTGCGAAGGCTTTATCCTGACGTTCTCCGCGGCCTCTCTCACTCCTTGCCTTCGCTTTCACAACTGCCACTCCTATCTTACACCGCTATTACACATTTCTTGCAGCCATTTTTAACCATGTTTGCCTCCATCGAGTATGAAACTACAACACGTATTGCGCCAAAATCTCCTGACGCTTACAAGGCGAGCTCTCAGGACAGCGTCGATGCTTCAAGCCAGTACCAGTTTATTGACTTTCGCGCTGCTGCGTCGCCCGACCGCCAGAAGCGCATGCCACCTATCGTCGAGCAGATCATCACTGGCTTGGCTACTCTAACTGAACTACCCGGTGGCAGTACCGCCAAGTACCGTACCTTACCTACTCTCCTGCTCTACGACAACACCGGACTCGATTTATTCGACCGCATCACGTACCTTCCCGAGTATTACTTGACTGACTGCGAAATAGACGTTCTCCGCACCAACATCGATGGCATTGTAGCCCAGATCCCCGATGACTCTGACGTCATCGAACTTGGCTGTGGCTCCTTGCGCAAGACGCAAATTCTACTGGACGCCCTCAACCAGCGGCGCTCGGGCGTTACGTACTACGCCATCGACGTTATGCCGCAGCCCTTGCATGACTCGATGGATAGCTTGGCGCCCAAATTTGTCAACGTGTCGTTTGTCGCCCTGTGCGGCACATATGACGAGGTTCTGACCCACTTCAAAAAGTCTACTCGTCGCAAGACCCTTCTGTGGCTGGGCTCGTCTATCGGGAACTTCTCCTGCGATGGCGCTGTCAAGTTTTTAACTGATATCTCAGACAGTGCGCTGGCTGTCAACGACGCCGTCATCATTGGTATGGACAAGCAAAAGGCGCCCGAGATCATCATGGCCGCCTACCACGACTCGCAAGATATAACGGTAAAGTTTGAACTTAACGCCCTGTCGCATGCCAACTACATCTTCTCGAGCTACATCGCCGAACTAAACGGTAGCTTGTCAGCCAGCGACGAGCGCGGTGCCTGTATCTTTGATGTGGACAAGTTCCGCTACACTGGAGAGTACGACGAAGAGGTTGGCCGGCACAACGCATATTTGGAGGCCCTCGAGGACACGCTAGTCAAGTGGCCGCGCGAGATCGCTGGCCAAGTCAAGGAACTGTGTGGCAATGACAGCGATCTGCTGCTCAAGCGCGGCGAGCGCATTTACATCGAGTCTTCGCACAAGTACGGCGATGGGTCAGCCAGTGTGCTGGCTCGCAGTACTGGGCTCACTCACGCAGCGCAGTGGCAGGATTCGCGCAGCTACTATATGCTGAACTTGTTCCGCAAACCACCAGCCACCATGTCACCGCCACCTGCTATAGAGTCGTCCAGTCTCGGCAAATGGAGCGAACCCATTCACCGCGTGCGCATGATGCTACAGCAGCCATTAGATCTGGGTGCTCAGTCTCGGTACCCTACCATTCCCTCGCTACCTGAATGGCGGCACCTGTGGTCGGCCTGGGACGCGCTCGTACTCCACATCATCCCACGTCGCTGCCTCCATGACCGGCCCATCGACCTCCGCCACCCGTTTATCTTCTACCTTGGCCACGTCCCAGCATTCGCCGACATCCATATGGCGGCGGCCGAAAAGGCGCCACTCACTGAGCCGCAGAGCTATGCGCAGTGGTTTGAGCGCGGTATCGACCCAAATATTGAGAATCTCTCTATTTGCCACAGTCACTCGGAAGTACCCAAGGAATGGCCCCTACTGGACGATATCTTGGCGTACCGTGACCGCGTGCGTGCGAGGTTCGCCAACTGGTTCGATGCATATGAGAGGGGCGGAAGAAGGGCGGAGGCTGATGCTGCGAGACATGTGTGGATGGCGTTTGAGCACGAGGCACTGCATTTCGAAACGCTCCTCTACATGGTATTGCAAATGAATCCAGAAGATATTCAGGCGCCCATTGAGGCCTCGTTTGCGCCACTTGGCGGTAGACGGCCTCGCGAGTCGTGGGTCAGATACGCGGGTGGATCTGATCTGGTATTTGGTCTGGCTGGCGACAACGAGTCTGCGATGCAGGGCCAGGAGTTGCCTTCCGGGCATGTGTTTGGCTGGGACAATGAGAGCTCGCAGATACGCATTTCCTTGAAACCATTCTCGATCCGCTCACAGCCCATTACCAACGGCGAGTACCTCGCCTTCCTTCAAACGCTATCAGGTTCCAGCGAGTCGGTCGATGGCCTGGTGCCGCAGTCGTGGATCAGTTTGAACCACGAGCCGGCTTTGACTGGTGACTATGGCGTGCGCACTGTGGTCGGCATGCCTTCGATTACTACTACGGAGGCTGCAATGTGGCCAGTATGCGTCAGCCAGAAGCAAGCCAATGCCTATGCCAAATGGTCGGGCAAGCGGCTGCCCACCGAAGCCGAGTGGATCCATGCCTCACGAACCTACCATCTGGCTCGCGCACTGGCTACTGGTGACCGCAAAGCAGAGTTTGCTGCGTCTAAGAGTGTCGACGGGTTTCTAGACCAAGAGATGAACCCAGGGTCTGTACAAGAGATACTCCAGCAGCCTTATGATATGTTTGTACCGAGCGACGCCAACGTCGATCTAGCCAGCTGGCATCCCCAGCCAGTCATAGCCGACGGTGCCATATTTATCGGCAACGCATGGGAGTGGACATCGACCCAGTTCTACCCCTACGACGGGTTCAAGCCATCGGCCATGTATCCAGGCTACTCTGCAGATTTCTTCGATCCCATCTCCGACCATGCCCCAGACTCCACTCACTACGTAGTCCAAGGCGGTTCATACGCGACTCATCGTCGTATAGCACATCGCCAGACGTTCAGGAACTGGTACCAGCGGGGATACCCCTATGTGCTGGCGACATTCCGTCTCGTGGATGAGTATTGAGAAAGATAGATACAATGCTACAAGTGATTTCTACTTTTATTTAAATTTGGCAATATTTTAAAACTATTTCAAAGGATTTTTTTTGCTCGTTTGTGTCCAATGCCGCTTCGAACTTTGACAGACTATACAAGTACGACGCGACGCTGAGGCTGTGGTTTTTCGACATGGAGATCATAAGGATACGTGCGTGGAGACTCAGGAGCCGCAAGTGCCAATGTCCATGCGAGCGCAGCTACTAATGCTAGATATAAGTGTGAAACCATTTTGACGACTAGCTACTTTTAATGCATTATCTAACCGTTGAAAGTCCCTAAGGACTTTGCTTTATGTATTCAAGTCAAATTGTCCGCAGCTGGATGCGCAGCCAAACGAATAACACAAAAAGTTTGTATATGACATGTGCTCCACTTGCAAATGGCGCCTTTGCCTATGACTTAAAAGAGCGCCACGAGCACGAGCGCGGCAGCCGATGCCGCTAGCGCGGCTTTCATTGAGGGCCCAGCAACCGACCGCATAGCACCCGAGTTTACACTTTGCGGGTCGTCTAGGTTCCCCGTGACGACGACAGCACTGCCGTTCTCGAATATAGTCGACGTGAATGGCCTGCCGTTGCTTTCGACTCTGCCATCACTTTCGTTTTCGCCATACCCGGCACTGCCGTCGTCGATTACTGTCGTTTCTGAAGACAGGCTGACTGAGCCATCCACTACGACGGTTATGACAGCGACTACAGTCTGCCTGCTTCTCGAACTAGGAGAGGGCGCCGGTATGTCCGGATTGGCGGTTGGCTGGATCCAAGTCGGTGTTGGGCGACTGGGGTTGCTTGGCCTGGTTGTCGGCGCATGTGTAGGCGGCTGATGCGTGGGGGTATCATCGTCATCGTCGTCCTCTGTTTCGGTGGTTCTAGATTGTGGTGGCGTAACAGAAGGATCGGGCTTGACGGATCGCGTAGGCGCCGCCGAGGAGGATGAGGCAGCTGAGGATGCAATTGACGATGCCGATGATACGTGGTCAGAGTGGGATGCAATTGACGATGCCGATGATGCATGATGGTCAGAGTGAGATGCAGTTGAAGATGATGATACGGATTTAGAAGACTCGTGGTGAGACTCTGCCCTAGACGACTCGGATATCGATTTGTCTGTCGTGCTAACAGAGGAATCGCTTATATCCGTCGCCACAGTGCTAGTGCTAGAGGAGGGTTTAACAGCTACACATGCGCTCGCCAGCAAAGTGCATAAAAGAAAAGAGGGGTGGTCAGTGACTGCACAGCTCCACAATTAGGTTGCCCAAAGCAACACTTAACCTGGTCCGCTGCTCGTCTCTGGCAGAGGCTGTCGGCTGGCGGGCTGAGACACAAAGCTGTTGATGTACTTACTAGTGGAAGGACTAGCCGCGCTAGAAGTCGGTGTGGGCGCATGTGTAGGTGTATGCGTAGGGGTCTGAGAGGACTCGGTTGGTGGTACGTTACTAGAGGATGGCAGGGGCTCTTTGCTGTCATTACTGCCCCCGGAAGTGGGCGAGACCACACCCGTAGCACTGTTGCTTGACTGGGCCTGGGCACTAGCGAGCATCAGGGTCGCAAAGCCCGCAATAAAGGACGTTTTCATCACACGTTAAGACAGAATAAAGGAAAGCACAAAAGTGAGGAAGAGGGGAAAGGTATGAGAGAGGCTAGGAGGCATGTTGCTTGGTGCCTTGATTTAAGAGAGTGAGCGAACGATGTGTGTGACACTGTGAAGCATTTGGTCTGTCGGAATATGCCTGAGCTGTTGGGGGGCATTCATCGGGAACAATCTATTTTTGGTCAAGCCTGCCCTGGCGATTCTGCGCTGTCCTTGCAGCTGGGCAGAATCCTTGAATTCTAGGTGCTCACAGTTGTCGCATACTCTTGCAAATCACCTTTGGACAAAGCCTCGTTTTTTAATTGTATATGGAATAGTAACAATTGATACAGAGAAGCTAGAGAAGCGGTCCAATGTTGACAACAGCTTTGGTAAACAAAATATTAGGATTAAATGTAAAATATACACCAAACATTAGCGTGTGGCGTTGTAGCTGTGTAACTAGAAGTGTTCAAGAGGGCGG
Organism: Coemansia sp. RSA 922; assembly: GCA_027577415.1. Classification (NCBI taxonomy): domain Eukaryota; kingdom Fungi; phylum Kickxellomycota; class Kickxellomycetes; order Kickxellales; family Kickxellaceae; genus Coemansia; species Coemansia sp. RSA 922. Next base: position 17,540 of record JANBQS010000221.1, on the reverse strand, counting down.
CTTTTCGCTGGCGTACTCCTTTTCAAGTGTTGTCTCTCTGTCTTCGTCGCTCGATTCAGCAATGCTATTGACATACAAGTATTGCTGACGGCCTAGCAGTCGAGTTACTAATCTGCGCAGACCAGCGAAAAAGAACGTAAACACGACGGAGCCGAGGGGTGCGACACAAAACGCGCCCAAAACGCGCTCATCTTCTACATATAGGCCGCCATCCAGCAAAAGCAGGCGCCACCCGTCGTGCACGTTGCCCAAATAGGCCTGGCCAAAGACTCCGACTGCGATGATCCCGCCAAAGCAGCCCACTAGCGCGTCGGTCCAGTGCACAAAGTTCAGACGCTTGACGAGACCAAAGAGAACGGGCAGTATGGTCGCGCACGCCAACAAGTCTGCTAGCAGATAGACTTGCAGAATATCGGGCGCACGCATAGCCAGAAAGATGATTGGGATGTTCAGCAAGACGACTGTAGCGCGCACCACCCAGATGTTGACCTTCTGCTCGACCATGTCGTACAGCGAGGCAAACATGGCCGTCTGGCACGTGTCGATGGCGCAACAGCTCAAAGAAGTTGACAGCACAAGGGTCAGGCCGGATACCCACCCAGCCATAGATGCTATGAGGGTGAAGAATGCGCTGGAGCCGGGCACGCCCGAGTCAGGCGACCATGTCCCAGCCCATGCTGCCAGCGGGCCTGACATGCCAACCAGCGCAGCGACGATAAATACCAGCCAGAACCCAAAGAACGTGGCCCAGCGCAGGTCTCGGTCGTTGCGCGAGGCAAATGTGCGCTGCCAAAAGCCCTGGTGGTACATGTTGCTAAAGCCGATGGCCAGCGTTAGAATGACAAACAGCTCGCCGCCCATCTTTGTTGGCTTTACCAAGCCAACGCGCTCAATGTCCTCCTTGGACGGACGGACGCTGACGCTGACCACGACGACTGAGACTATGATAAGCACCAAGATCAGCACGCACTGGATGGCATCGGTCATCAGCGAGGCAAACACGCCGCCAAACGCCGTGTAAATGGTGGTCACGACGCACAGGATTATCATTGGCACCAGCGGATGCAATGGGGTCAAAAGCCCATACACGCTATAAATCGTAGTCAGCTCGCTGACCATGTACATTCCGACAAACAGCGTGCAGATCAGGCTGTACACCAAGTGCAAGGGGCGCCCGTACCGCTCCATGATGAAGGCAGTCATGGACCACTGCCTCGAGTTATGCTTGCGAAATAGCGGGCCGAGCACTGCGAATATAAACAAGGGCGCGCCCGACGCAAAGGCATAGGCAAACACTCCAGTGATGCCGGCGATAGTGCCAACTTGAGGTAGCGAAAAGAAGATTCCCGAGCCGATGTTGACTGCCAGGAAATTCAGCGTTAGCGCCAGAACTGACTGGGACTTGATTGCCTTTAGGAAGAGCCCGGCGTTACGGTGAGATCGCCACCCAGCTACAATTCCAAGCGCCAAAAAGCATACTAGAGTCACGTAGATGAGCGCATTAGCAGCCGGCGACGAGACCTTTGGACTGCTAGAACCTTCAGACATCTGGGCGTAAATATGTATATATAGATATGTCAAGAAGGACCAAGAGGTAGCAGAGATAAGGATGTATAACACCGTGTCATTTGAGTTTAAATGCAGTTGGTATTAGAAGCTGACTGAGCGACCTGGTTCACTCCCCCCATCCGTGCGCAATGTTCATTAGCGGCTAAATTTCGTTGGCTGATAGCGTTTTGATAGCGCTAGTTTGGGGGAGAGGGCTGCAGAGGTTGGGGGGAAAGTGCGCTCGTTATTCAAGCGCGGACTTGCTGAAAGAAAAAGATCGACATTTGTCGTGTGGCAAGCTCAAAGTGGATATATTCTAAATGACTACATGGAGAAGCACTCGGCGCGCATTTCTATGTGAGTTCCTTGGTGTGCGACTGCCGCATTGGTGTCGTGTACCGTGGAGCGCACTAGCGCGGTCATATTCTTTGGCGCACAGCTAAACACGCCGACCTTGGAGTTGGGATGCTTGCCCGCCATGTGGGCCATCATGCGTGCGATAGGCGGGCGGCCCAGCGACACGCGGATGCCGTTTGCCAGTCTAACCATCGGCCGCCCAAACACATCGCTAGCAGTAGTCTCATGCTCGGCATCGACCGCTCCAGTCACGTAGAGACATGGCACGACGATCTCGCGTGCGCGATGGTTGGCGCGCAGCCGCTGGAGGGCCGGCAGCATCACGCACAGAAGCGAGATGTCACGGAAGACCCACACAAGGTAGATACAGTTGGGAAGGAGCTCCTCGCGCGTCGTCTGCGTGGTGCGCGACGGCATGTTGTCAGCGCACATCTCAAGCACGCGGTCGAGCGCCGCAATGTACGGCGTAATTCCAATGCCTGCAGCGACAATAATGTTGGCGTGGTACTCGAAGAAGGACTCCATTGGCGCGCTGTAGGGACCGTCGACAAGGATCGTCGGCAGCATCGCTTGCCTGCGGCTACCCTCAAACTCCGAGTCAAACCAAGCATCGTCGTAAGTGCTGTTGGAGCTGCTGCTGAGGAATGATGTCCCGTCAAACTCGCTCTTCATGGGCGCCAGCGGCACGCGACACGCTTGGTCGCTGCCCAGTGGGCTGACCGCCTCGCAGAGGATTGCTGCGCTGTCGTTCGTCACGCTAGCAGTGGGTGTTGTTGTCGCTGTGGCTAACACCGGCGGGCGGGTCTCGATGTTGGCCAATGCGCGCTGCACTTGCTCGTCTTTGACAGATATGGCCGAATCTCCAGAATCGAGGCGGCTGGCCAGGGCCATGATGTAGTTCTCCTCGCACTCCGCCTCAGGGCAGCGGATAGGCAAAACCTCGGGCACAATGACGTCGTTGACCACGCGTCCGATCCGCGCCTCCTGGTCAAAGTTGTTGTTATACGAATCACCACCCGCAGCTACCTTGTGGAGTCGCTTCGACAGCTTGTGCGTCCAGTCACCCGCAACCTTGAAGTGGATTCGCCATATGCCGTGCGACTTGCCGTCTGCCATGACCCGGGACTCACTTGGCGTGGCCGTGAGTGTAAATGGATGCCACTGGAAAATACCCAGCTCTGGGACGCATATCTTGACATACTGTCCGACACGCGTATGCTGAAGCAGCTCGCGGCGGTCAAACCCGACCTCGACGACATCGCCCGGGTGGAACTTGATGTAGCGGATCCGTGCCCGCCGACTCCAAATCAGCGGATAGCTGCGCAGACTCCGGTAGAGGTAGTCGAGCACAAATATCGCCAGCGGACCAGTGACGTAGCGGATAGCCTTGCCGTTTTCAGAGTGCACATACAGCAGCGCGATGTTGACCAAGTAAAGGTGGTGGATGTAGTAAAACACCTCGTAGTACAGCCGGCGGACAATTGGCAGAGCAGCCAGACCAATGAACAAAAAGAACATCCACATCATCTGCCCAGTGGCGCCCAGGCGGTCCCCCCAAAATATGAATGTGTGTGTGACGTGGATCGAGTCGGCGTAGCCCACGCCGGTCCAGTAGTGCAGCGACGAGTGAGCAATGGTCCACACAAACAAGATATACGACATAAACTTGTGAGCATGCGTGCGCTTTTCAAATGTCAGCATCCGGTTCAGTGGCGTCCGCCGGAGCAGCCCGAGAAACGTCGGAGACATGGCGAGCAAAATGCCCATCACCGAAGCCAGGATACCGTACTGGCTGGCGAGATTGAGGCCCTCCGTCCAGTCCTTGCGCACGTTTATCGCCAAAAAGTACGCCAGGATCGACACATGCAGGCCTATCCAGATACCCATGTACCCAGCGCGCTGGAGCTTGTAGTGGCATGGATAGATAGGCGGGAGCAAGTACTTGCGCGGCGGCAGCTCGACTACGGCGGCCTCGCGTGCAAACGACGGCTGGTGCTGCAGAGTGCGTTGACTCTGCTTCTGCAAGACCTCGGGTTGGCGTCTGGGCTGGTGCTGGATCTGATGCTGAGGCAAGACTGACATGGCTATTGTGTTGCTGGCCGACATCCTTGCGATGAACCCCGCTGGCAGCTAGGCAGGCGCCACGAAGGATGAATGGAAAGAAAAAAGTACAAGAGTATAAAAAAAAAGCGAGCGCCGTCTATATCAAATGAGGCAAGCAGAGAGAGAGTAGTCCGGGGGGAAAGTTTGGAATGCAACTATATCCCTGTTACGGCGCTGCTCTCGGGTGGGCTATAAACAGCGTATCCAAAACACAATCTAGAGCTACTGCCTTGGCTGGCGTTGTTCCTAGGGCTCAACAAAATACGCTGCTGAGGAGTCTGTCAGGCGGCGCACAAATTTGCTGGTGGTAAAAAAGAAAGGAACGCTTGTTTGAATGTAGAGGTCGGTGATGGCAGATGCGGCTTGGTTGCACTATTTCCCCTTAGCGGTCCAGTAGCTCAAACAATGGAGGCAAATGGCGAGCAAAAAAATGAGCTAAATAGTGGAAAAAAGCGCTTAGCGTATGCCTTGGGTGTAAAAATTGGGCGGGATGTGCTAGCGTGGAGAAAGGCTACTTCTATATGCGTTATTAATGATGTGTCAATGCGATACACCACAAAGAGCCCGAGACTAGAACTTTGGAGATATTGCCGTGCAGGGGATCGAGGACGTGTAATTTTAATATAGGCAAAATGCCTCACAAATAAGGGCGCGTTGTGAGAGGAGATAGCGTGCCGTAGTAATAAGAATAGGCCGTCGACAGCGAGGCCAGGCAACAAAACACAGTAAGCCCTGAAACTGCGGGTGTAGACACAAAACAAAATAGCACAGAAATAGGTACAGTTTGGAGAAGAAAGGGGGGAGCAAGCAGCGAGAGTAAGTGGTGGCTCCTGGCCCCCCTCTCCCCGCAGCGCCTTTTAGCTTTGAGCGTAAAAATAAAGGCTGGAACTGCTCGCCAGTTTCATCCGCCCTGACAAGTATTGGTCCTGGGCAGATGTTGGATATGGCCAGCAATGAGCCACCCTCGCCGGGCTGGCCCGCACATTGGCGGCGCAAGATCCAAGTACAATCAGGTTTAGCCCACCATTATTGGTCTATCCGAGTCCAAAAGGTATAAACAGAAACTCTTCTGCCACTGCATTGTTGGTCTGAGCTTCCAGATGCAATTGGCAATTTGTTGCTTTGTACTTATTTGTCACTAGCATGGCTCGCCACTCTCCAATAAATTGAGACAACTACAAGCGCTGGCGCAACATGCTCACAAGTAAGAACAGCGTGTCTTATTTTTGGCTCTAATTGATACGCCCTATCGTGATCGGAGGCATTTAGACATGTGTGAATATCATGGCCTATACATGTCACTTATTGCACACGTGGCGCATTTGTCTATGGAGGCGTGGCGCCAAACCACATCTCTGCTGCATACCCACGCCTCCTTTGTAGCCAAGCGTCAATACCCATGCAGAGTTGCACCTGTTGCATGTAGCCGAAACTCCCCCAAACATGCAGATATCTCTGTAGGTCATATCTGGATATCTTGTGATGCAAGATATGCCACCTGCTCCATCACGCTACTATCCGGAAACTAGATCAATGTTCTATTAATGACTACACTTTTACACGGTGTCCTTGGCTTCTGTTGTCGTCGCTGTCGCCGTAGTGCTGTCGCCCTCGGGCGTCTCTCGAGAACCAATAATGTCAAAGGTGCTATCAATAAAGCCCTTGCTAAACCGGATCGAGTCCACCACGGGCAGCGGCTCATATCTGACAGCAGTGCTTCCGGGCCAGCCGCCATTGCCGCTGCCGTGGAGACTAGCTGCGCTACTTGGCGCATAGTGAGAGGCTGCACTTGGAGGCCGGGTGTATGGATCGTCGCTGACAAAGCTGCCATTGGTGGAGGCACCGGTTGGCACATCAATCGCCAAACCCAGGCGCGCACGCGACTTTACTTGATCTGCGTTATCGTAGTTCAGTGGTACTTCATTATTGCCACCACTTGCCGCAAACACTAGAGGACTGCGCGAAGGGCGGCCTGGGCGCAGGTGCGTTATGCGCTCAATAATCCCAACAGACTTTTTGCGGCTGTGCTTGGACATAATTGGTCGTGACACCGTGTCTAGCGAGGCGGTCGTGGACGATTCGACATGGTGCCACATCCCAGTGCCAAACTGCTGCACTTCGTCGGCGTTGCGGCGGTCAGGGATTGCGGGTACAGGCTCATCACTGGCTGATCCGTACCATGGGCTGCCGGACTTTGGAGCCGTTGGCTCAAACCCAGATGCAGCTTGATGGTCAATAGCAGCCATCAAGTGAGCAGGCGATGGGCCAGCAGCCACAGCAGGCTCGGTGGAGCTTCGGCGACGTCGAGCCTTAACCGCTAGCGGCACCGAGCCGTTGACGTCAGCCTCTTGGGCCAGAAGCCACAAACTGGACTGAATGTTGCCAATGCACTCGTTTGCCGACGGTAGACTTGCGTCAGAGTCAGCCAAAATGCGCTCATTGGCACGTCGCTCGTACGCCGACTTAATACGCGTGCTCCACTTGCTCGAGCCAGGTGGTGGCTGGTGCGCTCTCGAAGAGTCCAGGACGGGAGGAAGTACCGATGGAAGGAGCTCTCTACTGCTTGAAGGATCGGCTACACAAGCGTCCATGTCAAGAGTGCCGCGTGCAGGGCGACTATCAGATGCACAGGGCAAAAGCAGAGGGCTGGCATTAGCGCATGCCTGCGCGTACGCTTTAGCAAGGTTGTCGAGTGTGTGGCGGTAAAAGTCACGCTCAATAGTAGCAATCTGCTCCAACAGAAGCCGCACCACCGTCCGCTCGTGTCCAAAGAGCTTGGGCAGGTCGCTGGCGAGTGCTCCCTGAAGCCGTGCCACTCGCTCACTATCTTGCTCAGCGGCGGAAAAGATGGACAAGTTGCTCGAGTTAGACAGCCGCGCGATCTCGCTCAGGATGGACCGTGGGCCGTCGCTGTAAATCTGTAGAAGCGAGTTCAGCACCGGGTATATTCTCGAGTGCAGTGGATAGCAGATGCATTGCGGGTAGAGAGTCGTATAAGCAGTCTCGAGTGCTGTATGATACCGCACTACGCCGTCCCTCTTGCGCATCCTCCACTCGCCCTCGCCACCCTCCTTGTCGCTAATAGCAGACGACATGGATTTTCTGATCTCTGCCGCAAGGATCATGTGCGGCTCGGTACTTTGCCGTGCTGCAGAGGCGCGGCGGGTAGACAGAGCCAGTTCCGAGTGGGCACGCAGTGCGCCATGGGATTTGCTATGCCGGGGATCCATTCGTGTTTGGAGCCGCTCAAACGACGAGTATGGAAACTGGCGCCCGATTCCAGGCCGGGCGCTCGCTATCGTACCAGCATCAACCATTTCATCGCTAGATCTGCCGTCGCAGTCGGGAGCCAGGAGATCCACATAGCCCTCTGGCGCCGCAACCGGAGCGAGCTCCTTGCATGGCAAGTCGTAAAAGTCCTTCCAGCGCGCCACGAGTGCCACTTGCTGGCAGAGCATCGAGCCCAGGTCGCTTTCCCATCGACGCAGGCTGCGAATAAGCTCAGATATGCGCAGCTCGTGCTGCTCAATAAGCGCCTCGACACCGCTGGCAGGTGGGCCACTGACTGGTCCTCCGCTGGCAGGCAGCTCCGGCGTATCCTTTGCGCGGCTTTTTGGCCGGCTGGGTACCCAGAATCGGTCCTTGACAGTGTGTTCCGAGATGGATTTAGTGCGCAGGTGGCCGACATTGCCTGGCCGACGACGAAGTACGCGGCGCAGCTCGCGCGCAATGCGGCTCTGGCTCTCGTCGGTGGCAGTCAAGGCGGCAGATGCAGTGGTGGCCGTGGATATGCGCAGGCCATCGATGTTATTTACAGAATTAATCGTCTCGGCAATGCGCTCGATGCTCTGAGAGGCCTTCTCGAGCTGGCTGCGGTCGGAGGTGTGCTGTCGAGTCAGGCTAAGCAGGCTTTTTATCAGGAGCGGGTACTTTAGGATGCGCTGCACGGGCTTGATAAGCAGAGATGACAAGTCCCAGCTTGTGGTCTTGCCAGCAAGAAGCTGCGACTGCTCACACATGAACTGGTAGATAACGGCCGAGTACATGGCGTCAGGGTCTCCCAGATCCAGCTGGATGCTCATGTTGCGATGGTCCGAGCTGGTGCTGTCATGCGCGATCGCACCGCTGCTGTGCACGCCGCTGCGATTGTTGCCGCCACTACCATTGCTGCTGTGTGCCTGGCGTCGGCTCCTCGAGCCGTCTGCAAGTGGAGAGCTGGTCGAGGATAGGCGATACATGGTCAGTGGCGTAGACGGCGTGGTGCTAGGCGTCGCAGCGCTAGCCGAGACTGTGGACGCTAGCTGCTTGATCTCCACAAGCCTTTGGCTCGCTGCTTCAAAGCTGCGGCAGTACTGGGCATAGACGCGCTCCAAGCGCTGCGACACAAGCAAGAACGTCTGCGCAATGGAGATATCCGCCCAGGCGCTGCTTCGTAGCCCCGAGTCTTCTGGCTGTGCGCTGACAGCGAGGTGGGTGGCCTCGGGCTGAGAGGCTGGCCGGCTGAGACTCCTCCACTGAGATTGTGCTTCTATTGGAGGTAGGGAAGCTTCGTCCGATGCGTTGGCGGTGTACCCGTTGCCCACAATAGCAGCCTGAGACTCACCATCGCCTAAAGAGCAGCACCTATTAGCCTCATACACCACAGCCACGGTCAGGTACTCAACTAGCGAGCGAGCGCAGTCGATGATATCGTCCAAGTTGCTAAATATGACAAGCGCGTCTTCGGAGCGAAGTAACCCCGAGCCTGAACTACCGGCCAGGGGCTCGAAAAACACGGCGCGCAGCAAAAGCAAGTCGCGCAAGTAGTGGGCTTCTGTGATAGCCAGCTCCTTCACGACACTCCACCTCTTATGCTGTACCAACGTGTGATCGTCTTCAAGTCGGTGAACCGTGCCAACCAGCGCATCGACCAGGTCCGAAGAGCTAAAGTTGGGAGCTGGCGCTCGGTCAATGGAGCTGGCGCCTGCGGGCATCTCGGCATGGTCGTCGTCACCTGGAAAGGCGCATAGCGTTTTGCGCTGCTGGCCAGAGCGACTCTGTTGAGGGCCAGAAAGGTCATCTGTGATATTAGGTTCCGGCTCTGCGCCATTGTCAAGGCGTACTATTGTTTGAGGTGTTGTTTGCGGCGTTGTTGTCACGAAATCCGCGCCCTCCAGGTCAGCAATGGAGTCATAGTCAGAGTATAGCGTTGTCGCAGCAGGCCCCTCACAAACAGTCGTCAACGATATGTCCTTTGATGCGTTCTCCTGCGCGTCGATGTCGTCGAGTGTTGCTGCGGAGTCATGTCCTATAGCTGGCTCTTCCAAGGACTCGGAGCCAAACAGCTGTCTGTCAACCCAGTCGCTGGTCCACAGCTCGTGGTAAAGTACGGACACGCGGCGCAAGTACAGCTCCTCCTCGTTGGTAAGTTTGCTACTTTGACTCTCCGTTCCGCCCAGAGACAGCGCATCATCGTCGGGCACTGTGCTTGCTCGAGAGGTGGGGCTTGTGCGTGCATGCGGCGGTATCGGTGGCGCCGGCAATGTATGTGGTTGTGACGGATCGCGTCGGAGTGCAAGTCGCGGAGAGTTCTGGGGTCGGTTGAGGGCAGGTGAGTCGCGAAGAGCATTGGTGGAGGAGGGCATTTGCTGGATGGCTGCAGGGCCACTACTGCTCACAAGGCAGCTGTCGCTCGGTAGGCCTATGTGGTGTCAACGACAATCGATGCAGATGGCAGAGCAAAGCACCATGGCGGCCGGTGGCAGATAAAGAGTAGCGTACACACAAACACACACACACAATTCGGAAGTATAGATATAGAGAAAATATTTAGCGAAACAAGAAGCAAGAGTGAGAAGCGCAGGGAGGGAGGAAATGGTAGTCGACACTGAGGATTTGCGTCTAGTGGACCCCGAAAATAGGTCCCAAAAAAATATTACAACCGATGGAGGAGACGATCTTCAGGTGCCATGACGAGCCTGTGTGTCGCCAGAGTTGTTTCACACTTGCTGGTGGGCTGCTGCTGCTGCCTTAATTGCATGTGGCTAATGCTAGACACTTACCGTACGAAGGACTGCGTGATGGAAGGTACATTACAGCTGGCCGCCGCTGTTGCTGTAGCTGGTCCAAGACGACGTTGCTGGCACCTTTTGTAGCTAGATCTAGTGGCATGGATATGGCCTCAACGAGCCCTAACGGCCGTTGCTTGGCCCGGTCGTCGTGCCCCTTAGCCTTGCGGGGCTGTGCTAGCATGGCGCTCTCTGTGGGTGAAAGATGTATACAGTCGCGCTGTCAGAGCCGTGACGCGCCCAAAAAAAAAATAGTAAAAAAAAAAACAAGCGCCAAGACTATGTTGAGGGGTAGTGAAGGCCGATGGGCAAAGTATTACTGATAACCACAGAGACGATAAGCAGTAGTAAGCGGGTAGAGGTAAAAAAAAACAAAGGAGAGTGACAGTAGAGCAAAGTGGTTGGCAGGGGACCCAAAAATGTTACTTGGATGGCGGAGTCTGCAATATTTGCACCCAGCCACAAGCCTCACCACGCAAAAAAAAAAATAACAAAACAGGACTGCATACGGATGACCCAAAGAAGGGGCTTTTTAGCTGACCCTTTGGTTTACTCACACAGCGAAGCAAATGAGTTAGCCAAAGGAAGCAATAAAAGCGCGAGTGCTTATTGAAAGTTGATTGTGTGGATTGGAATAAAAAAAGATAAAATGTAGTAAAAAAAACTTTACGAGCTAAGCGAGTTGACATACTCGAGAGCCCGCTGCTTGACGTGCTCGACACTGGCGTCCGAGCCGTGAGCCTTTTCAAAGGCCAGCCATTTCTTGAAGAAGAACTTCATCTTCTTGGACGAGTGCTTCATCGACGTGACGCGCTCAAACAGCTTGCGCGCCGGCTGCCAGCAGTGGTCATCAACCGAGCCAGCCGCAGCAGCAGTGCTAGCCACTTTGGTTTCCATATCCAGGTACACGGACCACAGGTCCACGCGCTTCGGATAGGTGCCCAGCACGCCCTCGAACACTGTCCGCCCACGCTCCGGCTCGCCATGCTTAAACTCCATCTGTCCAAACTGCGTAATGGCCTTGATGTGCTTGCGCTTGGGCAGCGGCTGTAGCGCCCGCGCCAAAAGATCGCGCGACTCAGCGACCTTGCCATGCTTGAGGTAGAACAGGCCAAACAGCACCCACACCTTGCACGACCCAGAGAACTTGCTGATAGCAATCTTGTGCATGTTTTCGGCCTCGGCAAACTGGTCGGCTCTCTCGTAGATCTTGGCCATCTGCAAGTACGTGTGCTTGGGGTTCATGAACTGGATTGCGCGCTTGAGCACGCTGTCCAGAGTGTCCTTGCTACCAAAGCGGTGCTCCAAATTCAGCAATGCCACCCACACGTTCATCTTCTCTTGCTCCTCGCGAGGCGAAATTGTCTTGAGCGCCCGCTCAGCGACGGCGCGTGCCTGGTCGACCTCAGACTGGCCAAGGTAGAACGCCATAAACTGCAGCCACACAAACGACGAGTTTGGAGATCCGACAATGAGACGCTCAAAGTCAGTGGTTCGCGTAGGCGCCTGCTCCGACAGCTCGGCTGTGACGTCCTGCGCGATGCGCTCCATACGAGAGCGCTTGGCGTTCTTCTTTTTCTTCTTGCCATCATGCGCCTTGTCTTCCTCGTCCGACGACTCGTCGCTATCCTCGGCAGCATCGCTTTCAGAGCCAGCACCAGCAGCGGCCACGGTTGTACGTTCGCTGGCCTCAACCTCATCGCCCCACTGGAATCCGCCCGCAACGTCAAGAGCTGACTTGGCTGACTCATCATCGTCATCATCGCCATCATCGTCGCTGGACTCGGCGTCCTCATCGCTCAAGGCCTCCTCCTCGTCAGCCGGCTCCGCATCATCGCTCTGGACGCTGCCTGCGCTGTCGTCCGAGTCCTCGTCACTGACTTCGTCATCGTCCTCATCCTCATCGTTGCTGGCCACAGACTCCATCTCCTCATCCTCGTCGCTGTCGCTAGCATGGGCAAAGTACGATGCCTTTAGGCCAAGCGCAAGGCGATTCTTCGCGATATCGGAACTGAGGACCTTTGCCAGTACGCGGTCACCAACCTCGTACAGCGCCTTGGGGTCTACTGGGGTCTCGCTGTCTGCAATTTCGCGCACGTAGCACAGACCAGTCACAAACGAGTCGTCAGGCTTGATAAACACGCCGTATTCTTCAATGCGCGTAATCGTACCCTTGAGGGTCTCACCGACCTGGATCTGGTCGAGTCGGCGCTTAGTGGAACCATCCGGGCTCGTCAAGTCGCCAATGCGCGAGGGACGCAGAGACAGAGAGATCCGGTTCAGCTCGCGGTTCACTTCGGTTACCACGGCCGAAACCAGTTTGCCCGAGGGGAAGGCGTCCTTTACGTCTCGGATGTACTCGTCAGATAGCTCGCTGATCAGTGCCCGTCCCACGACATCGCGACCAAGACCGACAAAGCACCCAACTTCCGACGTCTTTATGATATAGCCACGTACCACTTGGCCTACGTTGACATCGGCCGCCGAGGCAATGACTGGGTCAGTCGCGCCGCTGGGTGGGAAGTTGATCGGGTCGAGCACCGAAGGCCGCAGCGACAGTCCAACCTTGATGTGCTCGTCCTTAGAATTAGCACCGACCCAGACCACAACGGCCTCCAGCAGCTTGCCCGAAGAGTAGCTGCTAAACGGCTTCGCGCTCAGCTCGTCGGCGGCGTGGCAGGCATCGACGCTGCCGTGCACACGCGTAATACGCGGCGCCTTGCCATTAGCCGCGGCCGCATCCTCAATGATATCAATTTCAGTGTACATGACCGTAGGCAGAGTCTTGAACACCGAGCAGATGATGCGGGCACCAGGCACTAGCTGCTTCCGAGACGCGATGGGACGCTCGATGCCAGCAATAAAGTTCCCGTGTGGTGCCAAAAGCACATCCTTGCTCTTGGGGTCAACCAGAGACACTTGGACCTCGATCGGCATCCCTGGGACAAAGTAGCGCGCTGGGTGCGATGCTATCTCAAAGCTGCTGGTAGCGGCCAATATCGGGAGGTGACCAACAAGCGACGTATTTAACGAAACCAAAACAACAGTCTTGCCCTTCAGCTTCCCCTCTTGCACGCCCTTGACAAAGCCCTTGAACAGGTCGCCGGGTTTGACCGTCTTCCACGACGCCAGGCGGCTGTCGCCCTTTTCAATCGTGGTCCACTCCGAGGCAAGCTGCGATGGGCGAGCCGTGACGTCAATTACAGTCTTGAGCGGCGAGGTGCGATGCGAAATGGGCAGGAACTTGTACAACTTGGCATCATGCAAGCCAATGACCTTGACTTGGATCTTGTCGCCAACGCGGACACCAGCAGCGGCAAACACGTCGCCGGATGACTTTGTGGCAATGTTCGCGGCGTCGTCAAACAGCTCCGTAATGTGCAGACGGCCCTTGATGTTGGAGGCCAAGTCGAGGTTGGCCTGGACACCCTTGATGCTAGTCACCTTTGCCACCGTGGCTAGGCCCGGGACATAGTCCTCAAAGAAGTTGATCGCGGGGTCGACAGGCCGCACCGCCGCACGCTTGGCGCCTTCCTTGGCGTCAGAGGCGCTGCCTCCAGCCGCATCAGATGCAGACTGCTGGAGCTGGACCAGCGTGCGCCGGTTGGATTCGACGCGAACGGGAATGCCGCTCAGACGCTGTCCGACCTTGAAGCGCATAAAGGGCTTGGACCGGTCGTTGTACGACTTTGTCATCGCAAAGGCTACCGCGTTGCCATGCATAGGCAGGGACAGAACCAAGTAGTCCTCCTTGACGACCTCAACGACCAACTGAGTCTCGGCCTTCTTCTCGCAGGCTGCGCTCAGCGACTTGCGCCAGGTCGCTGTTTTGTCGGCGTGGTCGGCCAGTGCCTTCGTAAGGGCAGCGCTCGTCTTCTTCTTGTCAGAGGCCTTGCTGGCCTTGTTTGCGGCCTCAAGACTAGCTGCCACAGGCACGAGCGAGTTGCGTAGCGAGTAATCGACAATTCCCTTTTCAGGGTCGACGTCGAGCACACAAGCAGCCACTACAACGTCTTCCTTGCATTCGTCGATGCGCTCCTTGGCCTGGTCGATTGTAACAAAGCCCGAAGAGGTTTCAGCAAGTGCGCTGTTGTCTCCATCGACAGGCGAGACAACCAAGCCGTAAGGGTGCTTCTGCTTCACAGAAACCAGAGTTTGCGTGCCAATCTGACTCAAAAGCTCAGAGCCCGATGGGCCCTCCAGCTCATCAAAGTACTCCAGCAGGAATTCGGCAGGGCCAATGCAGCCTGTAGCGGCGAGGTCGACAGCTGAGCTCTTGAGCGAGACTCGGATCTTCCTGTCAGTCTCTGTCTCCTCGACAGCGACAACCAATGCTACAACGGTCTGGTCGGCGTAGAACAGGTCAGCGGGCGAAGACACAAAACGATCGGCAAGCATGTCGAGCGGGGCCAGCGCTGAAACAGAGCCCGGGAAGGCTACAAAGGCGCCAAAGTTGGTGGTGCCAGTGATCCAGCCCACCAAAGTCTTGCCCTTGGTGATCTGGGCAGCGCTGGGTGCAATGCAGTTGGCCCGAGCAGCCTTGACCAGAGCTGGCTTGGCGCTGATTATAACACGGTTGTTATTGCCGTTGACGCTTACAACCACCAGGTCCTTTAGAGCCACACCGGGCTTGACGCGAGCAATAGCCTTGTCCAATATGGTGCCCCTCTGGTCGCTCAAGTGGCCAAATGTGACGGAGGCACATAGATTGCTGCCGTCGAGGCGGAGTGTAATGTGCGGCTCGGCAATCTTGACAACAACACCGCTGACGAGGTCGCCAATGGAAATCTGCGACACATCGGTGCTGTAGGCTACGACACGACTAGCGGGCTTGGCCTGTTCCAGTACCTCAGTCATGGGAACGTCCAAGTCGACATTCAGGCTAGCCCAGATGCGGCGCTTGCTCAGATCGGTCGATAGAATGCGACACTTGATTGCCTGCCCGACCTCTGGCTGCTTGGCGCCAGCTGCAGCTGTAGCAATATACCCACGGGCGCCCTGGTAGAAGTTGACAACAGTGCCGCCGTTGACGGCACGATCAACAACAGCCATAGCTACTGCGCCCGGCACAGCTCCTTCGGCCTCGGTAAACCCGGTGACGACGGGCAGCTTGGACTGGACCAAGCTCTTGCGGCAGGTCAGAAGAACGTTGCCCTTCTCGTAGACAACCTTGAGAACGCGGCAGGCAACCATTTTGCCGGGCGTGAACTGCAGCTCGGGGTGCTTGAGGTGGGCATCCGACAAGTGCTGCTTGTGCACAAAGCCCAGCACGGTAGGGGAGATGGCAATCTCGGCACCATTCTCCTTCAAGCGCGTTACGGTACCACTCATTACCATGCCAGGGAGCACGTCGTTGACGGTCAAGAACTTTTGGTTCACAACCGATGGCCGGAGCGAGACACGCACGGCGGCGTCAATGGCGTCATATCCAATCACACGAGCGCGGTGGCTAGAGCCAATGTGGAACAGACCGGCATGCTTTTGGAGCAAAGGCACGTCAGCGCCCTCCTCGACAAGGTTGGACGCAGTGGCAAAGGCATGCACCGACTTGGCTCCAGGAATCTGCAGCACAACGCCAATGTTGCCAACGGAGTTGACCACAACACAGTTGTCAAGCACAGTGCCATATGGAATGGGCCACAGACCGGCGTCAGTGGGTGCGCGCTTAGCAAGGTCACCATCGGCAGGTGCAGAGATCGAATCATTGCCGGTCGCTAGGCGAGCGGCTAGCGGGAGCTCAAATCCAGTAAGGGCCGGGCGTGGCTGCAGAGCAACAACGTGAGGCTGTGCAGACACGATAACGGTCTTGGCGGCAGTGGTCAGAGACACGTAGAGAACGCGCACGTTCACAATGTCGCCCAAGTCGTACTTTTTCTTGATGTCGTTGCCATCGCGCGCACCAGCCAAGTCAAGGCCGCTCAAGTTGGCTGAGCAGTCGTAGAATCCCATGAACCGCAGCGACAGTCCGCGATCCCATACCCTTAGTACAGTTGCAGCGACCAACTGGCCGGGCTGAACCGACGCCATGGTCTTGAACGTGTCCTTGGCAGCAGCCTGAGACACGACAGCCGGGTTGATGGTCAGGCGCAGGGAGCGGCGGTCATCAGTAATCTTGGTGACGACAGCTTCGACTAGCTGGCCCACGCGGAGCTCGGAGGCGTGGGGCATCCAGCGCTCCAGCCAGGCCTGAGCATCGTCTGTCGGCAAGAATGCCGCGACTCGGTCGGCAGAGATGCCGGTGTTCAATACGTAGCCCCGGTCCTCCACGCTCTTGACGCTGGCAGTCATGAGGAGGCCCTCGCACATGTCGTCGTTGTCAAAGCGGTCGTTGATCTCCTCTGGCATCAGGGTAAGCTCAATGCGGCTATAGTTCTTGCCCTTCTTTTGCTTGGTGGTCTGAGCAGAGTGTGCGTCGCTTAGTTCGGCCACCACACATTTCACATACTGACCGATAAAGAAGCGCAGCTTGAGATCGAGTGGGTCGTCGCTATTCTCGCTTGAATCGACATCCATTGCATTGTCATCGTCGTTGTCTTCATCATCGTCATCGCTGTCTTTGTCACTCTCTTCGGCATGAGCCGCCGCCTTTTCGACGAGTGCAGTCAGCTCTGTCGATATGGATGTAATAGGTACGACACCCACTAGGCCATTAGGCAGCGAGACAAGCAGCTCAAGATCGCGAATGGCAGAGATACAGCCCAGAACCAGTGCTCCCTTTGTCAAGCGCTTAAAGCTCAGTACTTGCACAGGGCATAGGCGGTCGTCGTCAAGAAGCGATCCGTCATCGACATCTGCCGATGTTGACTCGCCGGCGTTATCAGCGGCCTTCTTTTTCGTCTTTTTCGGCGTCTTCTTTTCGCTGCCATCGTCGGCAACCCTGCGCTTCTTTTTGCCAGCGGATCCTCCAGTGACGCCATCGGAAAACAGCACATCGCGCTCAGCCTGCCTCGCGACCTCGCGGAACTCTAGTGGCGTCAAGCCGTTGGATCCACCTCGCGGAAAGTCGCCAGCTTCGACAGCAGCACTCTTAGGAGCCTTTTTCTTCTCGTCTTTAGCAGTGACTCTTTCGGCTTTAACGGCGGATTGTTCGCTCTTAGCGGCGGGCTTCTCGCTCTTAGTCGCAGATTTTTTGCCCTTGGAGGCAGTATTTTCGCTCTTCCCTGCCATACTGGTGGTGTGTGGTGTGAGCGTGCTACAAGATCAACAATACAACTAGAGTACAGTTAGTTGTTTGTATGCTTTACTGCGCTTGGCAAGTGAGCCAGTCTATTTGATAATCGTACCTTTCTCTAGCAAGTATTCAAAGGAATGTGGTGGAGGGATATATACGAGGGACGCTTTAACGGCACAAGAAAAATAATAAGGAATTAGTACATGCCGCCGACTAAAAAGAGAGGTAAAAAATAATAAAAAAAAGTTGTGCTTGGTACAAATTTTGTGTGCAAAAATTGATTTGATCCGGCCCACAAGAGCAGAGTAAAAAAT
>JANBQS010000220.1:0-25808 GCA_027577415.1 Coemansia sp. RSA 922 | reverse complement strand
CTGCACATTGCTTTACATCTCCTCGCTAACCACCACATCACCTCCTTCTTTTCGCTGCACGCCTAGCTCGCCTCGTACTCTCATCCGCCTTTTCAACACACACGCACGCTCTATTTTAACGACAGCCTACAAACAACCCGACTATGCGCTTCTTTATCGTACTCGTTCTCATTGCCTACCTGGTGGCACTTGTCTATGCAGCCCCCACTAAACACAAACCCAAACCTAAACCCAAACCTTCATCCACGCCTAAACCTTCACCCACATCCAAACCCGCACCAGTACCCGTAACCTATGACTATGTCTACTTAAGCAACTATGGTCCCCAATCCATGAACAAGGAGTATAGAAATTCGCCACCAGTGTGCATAAACGTTGACAAAGCCTTTAGCGGAGGAGCGACTTTTGTTATAACCCGGGGAAGAGTAGTGGACCTGTACGCCGGTGTGAACTGCACGAATTTGGTCCGTACTACCAAGCCTAACGACGGAGATTACTATGGTTTCTGGCAGAAACTTGCATCGTTCCAGGTCCGCGCCAAGTAGAAGCCCTGCTCGCAATTATCTATTGTTTTCTTTCTAATGATTTATATTAGGCATAAAAACATGTAAACGGATACATTGACATCAGAAGAAGGCAGCTTAATTTAAATTCTCATGTCTGCACATTTCCTTTGACCACAATAGGGACAAATGATGCATGTGATATGTAAAGCTGATAATAAAGATCTTGCATTGCTTTTCGTTCTTCTTCACCTCTTCTCCAATTCTCGTTATTTCCTTACTATGCTTCATATCAACGATCTTCCAAAGAATGTCCTTGCTCAGATTTTGTACTACGTGGCGGCTTCTCCGATTACTATTCTTTACGAATGGAAGTACAAGTTGCCTCTACTAGCCGTATGCCGCAAATGGACAAAGTTAGCAATTGACATTGTGTTTAACCAGGTCTACGTCGAACTTGCTATATCGCCAGGCTCACTATTAAACGCTTACCCCTTTTGGACTTCCAACGCCGAACTGCTTATCTCGCGCGGGTATGTACTGGCAGCCCGACGCTTGACGATTGAGTTTCCGGACAAAATTACCCCCGAATGCCTACAAAGGATTGCGCTGGAGATTCTCAAGCTGGATTGGGTTGACTGGCAGCGCATCAACGCTTTGACTATCACTGGCCCCGCCACGGCATTTAAGTATCATTACATTGGCGCCCTTGCAGTGGATGACCAGATATCTGCTGATATTAAGCGCACTATGCAGTACTTTGGGCGGAACCCGCGCAATATCGTTGAGCTCAACCTGGCCTATAATAACATGGCATCCATAGGAGAGTATATCTGCTCCTGCTTTACGACAGTTTACGGCGGACAACTCCAGATCCATAGGGTGTCAATGTCTATTTCTTGCAGTTTGGTTAACTTTTCCAGAAACATCAAGGTGCTGGAGCTTGTTCTGGACTCGTCGGCTGCTCGTGTGCTACCCAGTATCTGTGGCGAGACACTCAAGGTGTTAAAGCTGGACAGAGTGCCGCTTAACTTTGCCTGGCACCACTTCCGCTACGATATATTTACTCGGCCAATTGTGTTTAGTCAACTGACCATTCTCGACATCACCTATGAGTACAAGAACGCGCCGCTTACCGAAGTCAAGATACAGGAGAAGATAGCTTCAGGCACGCTCAACTGCGATTAGCTTTGCTTTCCTGCGCTGAAGCAACTGTACATTCAAAACTGTACTCCTGACTGCGACCTGCTGTACACCGACCTACCGTTTCGCAGGCTAGAGAAAGTTTATCTATTTGGGAATATCGACAATATCCGCCACTGCAGCCGGTTGAAGCTTACTTGGGTGAGAGATCTGTCCATCGAAATTCACGCACCCGAGCCTGACCAGACAGCCGAAGTTTACAGGGTGACCAACAAGATTTTTAGCGACATCTGTATTGGGCGTACGGCATCGCTGCTATTTAATATCGAGATAGATCCTGAGTTGATACACTGGGTCAACCTCACGAAACTCGAGGTAGTTATGGTCGACTATGCGACTATTTGCAAACTGATTGCTCGGTTGCCTAACCTTGCAGAACTGATCGTGCACTATTTGAAATTCAGTACAGCGCTGTATGACGGTTTTGCTTTCGACGAGTTGCTGTACTGTAGTGCAGATCCGCTAACAGCTTGGGGCGAAAAACTTGCAATGCTAAAGCTATTCGAATTCAACAACGACTGTTCTTTTGACGTTAAACTCGATGGCGTCCAAGCTCTTATTCGGCGCACAAGTGCACTCTCGCAGCTGTTTGTACCACAAGCAATGGAGCCCTACCTGGCTGAATTTATTGACGCACACAAGGGCCGCTACGCTCACCTAGCCAATATTGAATTTTTCTGATGGTGACCAATGCATTATAATATATTAGCGAAAAATCAGGATGCCACACACAACAAGAGCAGTAAATGTTAGTAGTATTATTTTCAACGATTAGAAACGTTTTTGCCTTATTTAATGACTTTCTAATAACTTGCAAAATTTGTTTGGGCTTTTCATATAATGAAGGCAGTGGCGGCGGCTTGTCAATATAAAAGAAGGGAACTGGGGGAAGGTCAAATGAATCGCGCCAGCATCCGTTTTCAGCAAGATGCCTCATTGTTGCAACAGCGTGTGTATGTAGCAAGCCACCGTAGCTTCATTGTATCTGTTAAAACTCTCCCAAAGACCTGGCTTTTCTGTTCTGTGGCTTTCTGATTTGTGATTCCTCTCTGCTCGCTGCCTGTCATTATTTTATTTTATTTACTCTAGTAGTTGCTATCTTTGAACATGCGCTACGCGTCACTTCTATACTACACTTTGTCGCTTCTAGCGATACCTGCCATTTTAGCCACATCTGATACTGAAAGCAGCGACGATCAAGCAGAATATCCTATGATCGGTGCCATCGTGACTGGGCTGGAGGATGCTAGCAGCAGCAATGTAGCGACGAGCTCTGTTGCACCTGTGTGTATTTGGAATGGAATCCAGGTAAACGACCCCGAACCTATTAGTCCTCTTCCCGCCTACTCCTTTGAAGCCATGCCACAGTACTCCGTCGGCCCTGGATCTATCGACTCTGACGTCATGCACATGGTTCGTCGGTTGAGTGTCAAGGAGAAAGTTGGCCAGATGACGCAGATCGAGGTTGGTCAGCTTATCGACTGCAACGGCGAGCTGAACCGTACAGCAGTTGAGTACTGGATCGACGAATGGAAGGTGGGCTCGTTTTTGGAGACGCCGGCCAACCACGGCGGAAAGTACAACTGGTACTCGCCCAAAACCTTTGGCGCCTTTACTGACGCAGTCCAAAAGATTGCGCTGGAGCGTGGCTCCAAGATCCCCGTTATCTGGGGTCTTGACTCTGTGCGCGGCGCCAACTACGTCAAGGGCGCTACGATTTTCCCGGCGGGAATTGCCACAGCAGCTACTTTTAACCCACAGTTCGCATATGACGCTGGTCGGATCGCTGCCAAGGACACGCGCGCTGCGGGCGTGCACTGGGCGTTTGCTCCTATTTTGGATTTGGCCGTGAATAAGCTGTGGTCACGCACGTACGAGAACTTTGGCGAAGACCCGTATTTGGCCTCCAAGATGGGCGCCGCCTCTGTCAACGGGTACCAGGGCGACTACAAACATGACCGCTCACGAGTGGCTGCTTGTATGAAGCATTTCATTGGGTACGGATATCCCTTCGATGGCTCTGACCGCGCCAACCGCCATATTGCCGCCCATGAGTTGCTCGAATACTACGTACCGCCGTTCAAGGCTGCTATCGACGCTGGTGTTGCGACTGCTATGGAGAGCTACGGTGTCGTTAATGGTGAGGCTGTGACGATCTCTAATTATTACCTGAGAAAGCTGCTACGTGAACAACTAGGATTCAAGGGCATGCTTGTCACCGACTGGGGAGAGATCAACAGCCAAGCGACCATGTACCATACAGCCAAAGATCTGACTCAGGCGACTCAACTTGCACTGGAGCGTACGTCGATTGACATGAGTATGGTCGCAGACGACTCCTCGTTTGCTAACATAACGGCTGGCTTAGTCAAGCGTGGGGTTGTATCGGATAGTCGTTTGGACGAGTCTGTTGCCCGCATCTTGCAGCTCAAGAAAGATCTCGGTCTCTTCAAGCACCCGTATACAGACCAGGCGTTGGCGAGTACAGTGGGTTCTGCGCAGGATATTGAGGCTGCTCGTGATGCGGTGCGCGAGTCAGTGACGCTGCTCAAAAACAATAACGTATTGCCCCTCAACAAGTACGAAAAGGTGTTGTTTGTTGGCCCGACACTTAACTCGACGCGCTATATGGGCGGCGGCTGGAATGTTCACTGGCAAGGACCATCCGACGCCGAGGGTGACGCTATTTACCAGGGTTTTGGCGACACGGTAATCAAGGGCGTGCAGCAAGTCACTGGTTCGGTGCCACTATACATGCCGGGTGTAGACATTGACGGAACGACGCTTATTGACATCGACACAGTTATTGCTACTGCCAAGTTAGCTGACAAGATCGTCGTTGGTCTGGGCGAAAAGACCTATGCTGAAAACGTAGGTAACATTGACAGTCTGGTGTTGCCCTGGCAACAGCTCAACCTCGTGTATACTTTGGCCAGAAAGGCCAAGAAACCTATCGTTGTGGTGCTCGTCGAGGGTCGTCCGCGTGGGCTTGGCAGAATCCCTGATGTTGCCGCAGCTATCGTCCAAGCGTATCTACCGGGTTCCTATGGCGGCTTGCCCATTGCCGAGATCCTCTATGGAGCGGTTAACCCTTCGGGTCGTTTGCCGTACTCGTACCCAGCTACCGAAGCTCAGGCTAGCACGACCATCTGGCAGTCATCGTATGTATCCTACAATCCACAGTGGGCGTTTGGATACGGCCTGGGCTATTCCAAAGTGACATACTCCAACGTCACACTATCGAGCAACGTACTGCGCCCTGGTGAACCCATCACGGCCTCGGTCAGCGTTATTAACAACGGACTGTATGCGCAAAAGGAGTCGGTGATGTTATTCACTCACCAGCAGTATCGCGTGGGCTATGCACTGGAACTTTATCGTCTACGCAACTTTGTCAAGGTCGACTTGGCGGCTGGCGAGACGAAAAACGTTACGCTCGAGCTCAAGGCTGAAGACCTGTCTTTCTGGGATCGCGATCTCAAGCGCAGGATCGAGCCAGCACCAGTCAACGTTGTGATTAATCCATACACGCAGACAGACCTTATTGCGGTCGTTGACCTAGTGGCCAACGCCAATGACGTTCTTGAGCATCTCTAATGACGGGTGTTATTATTTTTACCTTTTTCTTATTTGAGAACCGCAGCAAGTGAAAGAATAAAAATAAATTTATTCCCAGACCCCAATCTCAATTTTTTGTTTTTGTTGTGAAACATCTGCGGTGGCCGCAGTCACGAATTTGTGGACCATGTCACACAAGCCTATCAGCGTTTTCGGGACACACTCGGATCTACCCAATTACTACACCAACAACTAAATACCACCCAACTCCTGTATGTACTGAGCGACTACCACCTATAAAAGATATGCAGAAGCCAAGTCTTTTTTCCTTCCTTCCATATAGAAAACCACTCGCTTCATATAATTCCCTTTTTTGACATTTGGCATATCTTACCACTTTCATGGGCATAGTCGACGATAAGGACCAAGTTAAGGCATCGGCGCCTGATCCACGAATAGCAGATTCAGCGCCGACATTAGCGGCAGCTGAAGCGGCCTCCGAAATCAACACCGATGTTGAAAAGTCGGCACCCAAGGCCGCTGTCCAGCTATCGTCATTCCGTCGAGTGGTCATCACGATATCGCTGTCGCTGTCCATTTTGCTCGTCGGATTGGACACATCAATAGTGACAACAGTTATTCCCAAGATATCACACGAGTTCAACGCACTGTCTAGCGCCGCTTGGATTGCAACGGCCTACATGGTTACACTAACCGCATTGCAGCCGCTATTCGGTCGTCTGAGCGATATCTTTGGGCGAGCACCGTCGCTGATCAGCTCCATTGTTTTGTTCATGGCGGGTAGCGCGGCTGCCGGCTGGGCAAAAAACATGGGCGGGCTGATCTTTGGCCGTGCACTCCAGGGCGTCGGAGGTGCTGGAATTGAGACTATGGTGTTCACTATTATCTCTGATATAACCACCGAGAAAGAACGACCCGTGTACTTGGGCGTGGTCAGCGCAGTGTGGCTGGTCGCCTCGGTTGCTGGCCCACTGTTGGGCGGCGTGTTTTCTGACCATGTTTCTTGGCGCTGGGCGTTTCTCATCAATTTGCCGGTCGGCGGCGTTTTACTCATCGTCATGGCACTGCTCTTGCGGATGCCGCAGCCTACGGGCTCTCTGGCCGAAAAGCTCAAAAAGGTCGATATCCTCGGCTCATTGGTGCTTATCGGAAGCATTACTATGCTGCTGCTGGCGCTGAACTGGGGTGGCAAAAACTATGCGTGGTCGTCCGCTCGTATTGTTTGCTTGCTGGTGTTTAGCTGCGTGTCCTTGGGTCTGTTCATCCTCATCGAGTGGAAGGTTGCCAGGCAGCCTGCCGTCCCAATCGAGTTGTTCCGTATTCGCAACGTCTGTCTCGTCGTCGTTGGCCAATTGTTCATGGGTGCGGCTATGTACGCACCGATATTTTTTATTCCGATTTGGTACGCATCAGTCAAGAACGCCAGCAACGTCACTGCTGGCTTGCATTTGATACCGTATCTGACGGGCTGCTCGGTATTTGCGATACTCGCAGGTATAGCGGTGAAGAAGGTTGGCAGGTATCGCGAGTTTATCGTGATTGGACTTACCATGTTTGTTATTGGCTCGGGTCTGATGATTCTCATGGACGAAGATACGACCACCGGCGAGGAAGTCGCATTTATGCTCGTCATGGGTATTGGCATTGGTATATCTATCCAGCTGCTGATGCTTGTGGCGCAAAAGGCATCGGCGACCGAGGACTTGGCGGCTACTACCTCGTTGTATATCTTTATGAGAGTTCTCGGGTATAGCATGGGTGTGGCGATTCTGCAAAGCGTCATGCAAAATTCTCTCGAACCAAGACTCGACTCGCTGGCGAAACAGTTTCCGGACTATGAAAAGACTATTCTGGACTCGGCCGACGATCAAACAAAGATTTATAGTGCGGGGTTGCCCGATGCCTTGCGTGCTCTTCTTGTCAATGCGTTCTCTCAGGCCCTGCACAAGGTTTTTATCGCTACAGTGCCATTCGCTGCTGTCGCCTTTCTCCTCGTCTTGCCGATAGACTATAAGTCTACTATGCCCTCTGACGATAGTTCTAAAGTTGATGAACAAGAATAGATATTTTTTTTTCTTCTTTTTTCTTACCAATTCACCTTTTGGACGTAATCAGGGAGTTGACCATGTGGCGCGCAGTTGTTTAGCTGGCATGAGAAACGTAATTGTGATCGCTAATATAGCCCGCCACACTTTTTTGGCATATCTCTTTTTTTTTTTTCTTCCCCTACCTTAGCCAGTTTGCTATAATTACTTTTTTCAATAATGATATTCACTTCGCCGTTTCCAAGCATCGCCGAACCGCCAACACAGGACTTGGCCTCGTTCGTCTTTGAGCATGCCGAAAGACACTCGGCGTTTGGAGTCAACCCCAGTTTGTCTGCTTTAACGGACCATGTCACAATGCAAAGCTTTATGGATGTGCAACGCATGGCCGATCGATTTGCCTCGGGACTAGTCAACAGCCTGGGTCTTCAGCGCGGAGACATGATCGCAGTGCTTATTCCAAACACTGTTTACTACCCAGCCATCGTTTTAGGCGCGCTCATGGCTGGCTTGGTGTGTGCGACAGCCAATCCAGCATACACCGTTGGCGAGATTACTCATGTGCTGAACTTGTCCGAGGCCAAAGCTGTAATTGCCACCGAGCAAAACCTGCCCACCGTGCTAAAGGCCATAAATGGCAGCGACAGTTACATAATGCGCCACCGTATCCTGACAATCGACGGGCGTGAGAACACAGTGCACGAGGTTTTGAGCGACAAGCCCTACAACCGTTTTCGTTTGGCTACGGCAGAGCAGGCCCGCAATACGCCAGCGTTTTTGTTGCTTAGTTCGGGGACTACGGGGCTGCCAAAGGGCGTTTTGCTTTCGCACGCCAACATCGCCAGCAACATCTTGCAAATGGTCATCATGGAAGCCCACGACCCGCATATCGCCGCAGCCGAGCGCAACACCCTCCAGCAAGCGCACATGTCATGTCTCCCGTTCTTCCACTCCTACGGACTAGTCCTCGTAATGCTCCTGTCGCTAGCCAAGGGACACCATCAGATTGTCATGGCTAAATTCGATCTAGAACAGTTCTGCATATTGGCCGAGCGGCATAAAGTGGTTGCTGCTCAGCTGGTGCCCCCAATAATCATACAGCTGGCCAAGAACCCCATTGTGGACAAGTACGATCTCAGTTCGCTCATGTATATTGGTAGTGCTGCGGCGCCACTTTCGCGCGAGACTCAGTCGGAGGCTCGGGCAAGACTGGGATGCTGCGTTATGCAGGCATATGGGCTGAGCGAGACCTCGCCGGCCACGCATCGGGCGCGTATACGGGGAACTCCAGAGGGATCGATTGGATATTTGGGACCATCCATGGAGTGCGTAATAGTCAGTGACAGCGGCGAGCGACTCGGCACTAATGAGCTGGGCGAGATTTGTATGCGCGGTCCTAATATAATGATGGGATACTTTAAGAACGCCCAGGCAACTACACAGACTATCGACAGGGATGGGTTCTTGCATACTGGCGATGTTGGCCGCGTCGATGAGAATGGGTTTTACTATATCGTGGATCGTAAAAAGGAGCTCATAAAGTATAAGGGCTTTCAGGTAGCGCCCGCCGAGCTTGAAGGGCTATTGATGGACCATCCAGCGGTGCTTGATGCCGCGGTGATCCAAGTGTTTAACAAAGCACAGGAAACTGAAGTACCAAAGGCATTTGTCGTCATTAGACCAAGCCTTAATAGCGAGGGAATAGCGGAGGATATCAAAGCCTGGGTTAAAGAGTGAGTGGCTCACTACAAGGCATTGCGCGGCGGCGTAGAACTAGTCGAATCTATTCCAAAATCAGCCTCGGGCAAGATATTGCGTCGCGTACTACGAGACATTGAATCTAGACGGTTGCAATCAGCCAAGCTCTAAAAAGGTATATTTACAAAAAAGAAAGTATATATTGTAATAAACTTGGGGGTGAGACAACATAAAAGAAGACTTAGAAAAGTTGCATGAGAATGTATGGAACGACAATAGCAACCACTGGAATAGCCATGTTGAACTGGCTATCAGCGCCGGAAGACGATGATGACGAACGAGATGGCTTGTCGTCGTCCTCATCCATGTCAAAGTCAGGCATCTTGTCGACCTCGACAATATTAGGAATGCTCGAGGGCTTGCTCGATGGTTTGCTCGAATTATTCTTGGAGCTACTTCTAGTTGCCGAGGATTTAGTAGACGACTTGCTAGATTGCTTTGAATCGCTCTTGGTGTTGCTACCAGACATTGATGATTCAGTAGACGAGGTACTCGATGACTTGGTGCTAGTAGTTGAAGTGCTAGTGGGTGTTGGCACTGGAGCCTTTGATGGCGGGTTTGGTGGCTGGTCAGCTGGTTTGGTAAAGTCGGCTGAATTGATGCACCGGTTGTTTTGGCACATTGTACCCTCTGGACAGTTTGAGAGGAATGTCCAGCGTGCGTGGTCACAGATCATTAGTGAGGTATCGCTGGCACACATTAACTGGCCTTCAGCGTTTGCGCAAACTGGGTCAATACGTAGTGGCACGCCAGCGCGCATATCGTTATCCGAAGAAGCCATCGCAACAGACATGTGCTGCACACCGACCAGCGCGGCAGCAAGAGAGACAACAGTAGTAGTATGAATATGCATAGTGTGAAAAAATGTAAAGATAAAATAAAGTAAGAATGAGGAATGAATTTTTATAAAAATAGAGAGAAGGGTGGCGAGAAATAGACGCGTAGCAAAGGCCAACTATTTTATAATTGAGAGATGAGAGGGATAAAAAGACCAAGACAAAGGAAAAAAAATATAAAGAAGTGGCCACTTTCAAACAAACAAAAAAGAGGCCTTTTAAAAGGCGCTTGTAGTAAATTGCTTACAAAGCGATTCTTTCTCTAATAAATTTTTTTGCCTCAAAGCAATAAAATTATTTTAAAGAGCTCAAAAGGCATGTTCTTTTTTTTGTCGCATGCTAGATAAGGTGAGCCAAATTTGCTAATACAGATCTAGCCTACAGTGCTTTTAGAATATGCACCTTGATCATTATCTTTGACTCAGTGTTACCATCAAACAAGGTACGGGTCAATAAGTTTCACTTTAATCTTATATCTGAATGCTCACGTTTTACTAAACATATAGTACATGTGGCTGTTGTTGACTATTGTGCCAAGTAAGCCGAGGAGATATAAAAGTAGCCTATATATACAAGGTATCCGCTCTTGCGAAATAGTCGAGCACACCAACAACTCTTTGTTATAAAGTTATTCTACATTTTTTACAACTCTACGCATCACCCCCCGCCCAAGCCTAAAATGTCGCAGTCCAACACGACTTCTCGCCCGCGTAAGCCAAAACAGCCTAAATCTAGTGGGACTTTTGTAGACGCGTATTTTTATTATTGTAACGAAAAGTTTTTCAACAAGACAAGTTATGAAACGCATTCGCGAATTTGCCACACTAAAATAATCACTGACGAAGAGCTGAAAAAATTGCACAATATCAACTAGTGCACTGGAGAGTTATAGCACTATGTCATACGTGAAAGCTGATCTTTGTTATTCAATATATACGTTAGCTTAAAAACAGCGCCTCAGAAGAGCTTGTCTGAAAAGAAGAAAGGTGAAGCTCACCAGTGGGTCTAAAACATTTTGATAACTAGCTATTTATATATCAGTGCATTGCAGATACCATTCTAATATCGCAGCTTGCTTACTAGGTTCCTCTTTAAAATTGACGCTCCCCAACAAGTTCAAGTGGTTGGGTGAATCTAATCAAATCAGGCCTTTGCTTTTCTAAAAGCTGGTCAAGTCTTCAACGTACCCCCAACGCTTTTTTCTTCTCAAAAAAGTCTCCCTTTGAAAGAAGACGCTTTCAGCCAAGCTGAGTGAGGGCTTTTATGTCAAAACGGGGCTGACCAGCCTTTCCCGGCAAGCACTCTTTTCTTTTCTCTATACTTTTTGCATCCCTCTATTTATTCTGTAGTGAAGCATCCCTTTCTCAAGCTATGAGCCAAGACACTTCAAAGCCAGCTGGATTCACCATCAGGTACATCGCTTACCCTACCTTAAAAACCGTCAAGGCAGAGTACAGTGGAGGCAGTCTAAATGACAATTTGGGAAACATATGCAAAGCATTACGTGTAA
This sequence comes from Coemansia sp. RSA 922, assembly GCA_027577415.1. Taxonomy (NCBI): domain Eukaryota; kingdom Fungi; phylum Kickxellomycota; class Kickxellomycetes; order Kickxellales; family Kickxellaceae; genus Coemansia; species Coemansia sp. RSA 922. The sequence goes on along the minus strand of JANBQS010000220.1, from coordinate 14,374 downwards.
CTCTAGATGGCGATGGTCCCTGTCAGAGTTGCGAGAGTATGTCACTTTGCAAAGCATGCCCTAACTGTAGAGAGCGCCAAGTCTGTAAGGGGTGTTTGTTTACTCGTGAAAATAATAGGATTTCACTAATGACTAGCTCAGAACCTGAAGCTTACACCACTCCTGACTTCAACAAGGACCTTTCCGAATCGGGGATAGTAGGAGGAAAGAATAGAGAAAACAGAATACGTTTAAATATCATAACTCCAACCCCTTAAAGGGCAGTGAAGAATAGAGCTATGGAACTTTAGAGTTTATTTTTTTTAGTAGTAGTTGTATTTCAATCTATAAACTAAAAGCTCTTCCACACTAGTAAGCCTCTTACACTATTTTCAAAGAGTTGGGTACCGCAGCTGCATTGCCCATCCATGTTATAGCAGTTACCAGCTTATAGCAAATGCATGTCATGGCTGTACTTCCTATACCAGTGCTTCCTTCGACCAATTCAAAATTGCTTAACAGGGTGGAAACATTCGTACTCTCGTTAAACGTTATTATCAGTGTTCCTAAAATCATTCATCTCTGAATGGAGCCAACTCTGATACTTACAGCGCCCTATAAATCAATCACGAAATGCCCCAGAATGACGCCAGGATTACATCTAGCAGATAGATACACAGTATGGTGGACTAGTTTTTATCAGTCACTTCCAACTTCTCTTGTTTATAGGTCATCAATTTTTGCCAAGGTCGGATATGCTCTCCTCGGCTGCCAAAATATAAATGGAGCAATGGCTACTGGTGTTCTTTTCTTTTTATCCTCTCTCAAGTAAGTCATTTTTTACTTTTACAATATGCATGCTACAGAAAATTTTACTTGTCATTATTGTCGTAGCGAGTTCACTTGCCCGCATGAAACCTATCACCACAAACTAGAATGCGTGCGAGAAGCCAAGCGAAATGGAAAAGCCATACTAAAAGTCGATGAGGTGTACATTTTTAAAGGTGAATCTTGTACATGCAATCACCGTTTGTCAGACTGGAGATAGATCTACCACACTAAAAAAAATAAACACACTAGCACATTCTTTTTTACTTATGACGTCATAAAAAAGAGACCTAGCCTGTCATTGACATTGGCTACCTTTGCTTATTTGCCAAAGGCAACAATGTCTTTCTTTCCCAAAAAGGAGGATTGCGTTTTCAAAGGAAAAACAGACGGCAAAGGCAGGGCGTGGCATTCAAAAGAAAATTTCTAGTTTGACAATACCTGTCCACTCCTTCTTTTGCTCCAGCTACCATTTTTGTCTACAAACTATTTTACCTGCTGTTTTACTTAGTCTGCTATTGTTTACTGTTATGCCCAACAATTCCCCACCTCCAAGCATGCCCCAGCTTTGCCAAGATAGGGCAAGGCCATTAACCAAGCTTAAGGACTTGGTCAAATCGATGCTTGGGCTCAAAACAACCAACGACTCTCTGGCTCAAAGGCTTCCATCCGATGTTTTGCACCGAGTTATACAATACGTCGTAGAAGAAGGTAGGCCTCGTTTTCAACGCGTAGTGTGCAACAAGTCCAATATGAAGGCAATGATGAGTGTCTGCTCTGCTTGGCGACAGGCAGCTCAGGACTACCTGTGGAGTGAGCTTGACATTGTCATTAATGTTTATAAAAGAAAGGTCTTTATGCAGCTGGTCGGTTGGAGCGGAAAGTTCAATTGGTTTGACCTCTCCACAGACTCAGTTAGGGAGCTCAATGTTAAAGTTTCTGGGGTCGGTATAGCAAGCGGCGATGCCCACAAACTGTTGACAAAGTTTATGAAAGGCTTTGGAACATTCACCAATGCTCATAAACTATGTGTTGTAATGACTGAGGGTATGACGGGGTCTATAGACTCTCGAGATATAGCCATTAACAACAGTGTTGAACTGGCCCAATTGCTTAGGTCCATGACTCCGGCTGTGACCATGTCTAAGGTAATGTGGGCAGGCCGATCTACGCGCATGGAGCAGCACAATGAAGAAGTTTTTGGTTTATTTGTTGATTCACTTTGCAGCAACACTAAGGGGTCCATGCTAGACTTTGGAGAATTATTGCTCTTGAGGCATCCGTCAACTATTGACTGCATTTCTCAGCTTTCTGTACTAAAGCTGAGCTGCCGAGATTCACCAAACTGGCACTCTAGTCTAGTTCACAAGTGTGCCAATGTGCTTCAATATTTGGACATTGGAATTCATAGGGCCAAGGCATTGATTTATGACGTTAATGATGTGCCTGTTGTTTACCCAAAGCTTTTACACTTGCAAATGTACATGGTTGTTTTGAATGACTCATCTGCACCCGTATTTGCCCCTGGTATTGTGCCCTTCCCAGTACTAAAGAGCTTGCAACTACAGATGGGTTATCCATTTGGCGATGATGTCATGTTCCGAGGAAATAGTGACACCTTAGAGGAGCTGGAGATACGCCTGAGCAGAGAAATGATGGCAATGCTAAACAACAGTCAAGCATTTGGCAAAGAGTATAAGAGCTTGAAAAGAGTACTTGTAAACGAACTTGGTCACGACCGTTATCAATCACCAAGCTCGGATGACATGGTGCACAAATTCATCCGCAGTCTGGCAAACAATGCGTGTAGAATGAACCTTATGTGTGGGGCGCCAAACACGTGCCTGGTTGCGTTGACTCGGCATGATGACTACTGTTTTGAGTTCATACAGGAGTTAACATTGTGGCGAGACAGGGTATCGCTCTATAATATGTTGTGCCTGTTAAAGGCACTTCCCATTCTTACCAGGCTTACTTGCAGTATTGGTGAGAATGGTTCGGAGTTTGACCATATTTCTGACAACGACTTGCCTGACCACATTGCCTACACGTATAGCGACACGGGAAGGCACTTGAAAACCCTGCGTTTTCCGCATTCCAAAGACGAGGGTAAGATTGCTAACGTCAATTTTATTATGCTTCTTGCGCTTGTATGCCCAAACTTTCGACCTGTGGAAATACTTGAGGGTTTTATGAGCTATTATTATGACAGTGTTGTCAAGGCCACTCGTAGTGGGCCATTTAGCAAATATGCTCCACGTCTTCTTCGGTTGTTTAAAGGGAGCAAGGTTATAAACACACGGCACAGTGGTCAGGTGAAAAAATGATACCCTTCAGAATATCCATCATGCACTCAATTGCTATTAGAGTGGCTAGTATTTTGTTTCTTCTTTCACATAATCTTTCTACTCTATTTTACCCTTGGCTATGTTAAACCTTCTAAACCCCTTTGACCGCACAAGTAGTTGCATCATTACAAAGGATATTATAAGCATTTTCTTTCTTTTGAATAACACATTCAGTTTCTCCATTTTTCAGCCCTACAATATAGTCTTCAAGCTCTATACCTTATGTTCTAGATTAAATGACTTGGCATTAGGAGTTCAAAGCAGACACGCTTATATTGAGTGCAGCAGTGGCCCGGGCCAGCAACAATTTACCTTCAAGGCCGGACTTTTACTCGGGGAAATTGTCAAATTCCAAACAGATAGAGTTGTCGCTAAACATGAGGGACATTGAGAAAAATGCTGTTCAAATACGATCGCTATGCGTTTTTGCTAGCGCTGGCTTGCCCCTACATACTCGATGTTTTTAATCCTTTAAGCGATTTGCCATTTGTTAGTAGTTGCTCAGAGCTAAATAAAAGTACCACATACCCTCTTTATCAGAGCAAGCTCAAGGAAATCAATTGGCATGAGTGGGGTGATTTATAGATCCTTATCTCAATCATTATCTATCATTTGTCATATACTTTACTAAAAACGTACGTTGTTGTTTAGGGCGGTAGACCAGAAAAAGAAAAATGGCAATAGCACATTTGCGCATTATCAGGCAATAATAATAGCATATGTTCATCATGTGAAACCACTTCTGGGTGCTCAACTAAACCGCAGTTCGGTTTTATGTAGGTTTTTTTTCTTTCTTCATTGACCAAAATCGCACCGACAACCATTATTTTCTGCTGCCATTGATGTATAATGTTTTTGGTTCTTTCTTGTCTTTCAATTTCTTATATTTTATTACAATATCTTTATTTAACTGTACTGGGTCAGAACGACTGAAGAACTCTAGCAAACAATTTTGGTGCCTAAAGTACGCCTAACGTACAACCTAACTAGTTTTTAAAGTAGACCACAAGGTTAAACCATGCAAAGGTTTACGTGTTGTTATTGCCAGCTTGAGTGCTATGACCTGATCCAAATCATTAACCATTTACACACATGCATTCCAAAGGCCAAAGCCCGAGGAGTGTGCATAGCTAGATTTGACGAAAAATACTTTACAACAAAGAGTGGAAGTTAGCCCGCGTAGGGTCTCCCTCAGGAGAACTTGGTCCTAATTGGAGTGTGATGACTTTCGCGATGTTCTCATGAATATATTCTTTATTTGCTTATTTGGAAAAGTAAAATTTTTATCTGCAAAGAAAGCCGAATATTCCATGTCCATTACGAACACTCTATTATTAGAATTGAGAGAGATTGATAGAAAAGATATGAGCTCAACAACTGCAAGCTAATATCAAGTCATAAAAGGCGCAACCATGGCACCAGCCTCCATTATCGCGGCTTCACAATATTCTCTAATATTCAATCCTTGCCTCTTTCCTTGCTCAACACGCTTTATTGCATTACGTTTTTTTTTTATCTAAATGGCTTACCACATTGTCAACAAACTTGGCTACGATACGCTGGATAAATACCAATGTCCATATTGCATTTATGTTATTCGAGGAGTTGAAGCGTTTCAAGACCATTTGTTTGGGCACCCAGAAGCGCCACAGCCTATGTATCCCCGTTTTCACGGGTATTGACAATGTCAGGTGTTTCACAGCTAATCATATTGTAAACTTTGGTAATTGGGGCAAATAGATTTGTTGTTGGGTACTAGTATAGCGAAAAGGCTGAACAATGAAAGCTCGAACAAGTGAGCTGCTTAGCTAAATAGTGACGGCTACAAGTTTCTCGAGCCGTGAGGCATATTTGCTATACGGCCCATTGTAAAGCGCTTTGAATATCCTGGAGTGATGGTTGGGAACGACATCGGGATTCAGCTCTACCCGACGGAGAATTGGGCAGGCAAGTGCCAGAAGTAAGATACAATCTAGAGTTTGGGTATTGTGAGGACTGACAAAAGAAGGCATTGTCCATACTTGCAAGCTTTTGCCAATATTTCCATATGTAGAGACCATGTAGTCTGGCAAATCATTGGCAGCAATGTGCTCAAGCTCAGAGCCTAAACCAATGACACTGCTTTTTAGCCTTTTCAGGGCTGGAAGTGCTTTTACTAGGCATAGTAAATCAAAAAGGGATAGACTTTCTGGACTTGCAACAAACTCTCGGATATGCTCGAATTCAAAACTCTGTTGGCCTGCAGCTATTGGGGCTCTGAGTAGTTGCAGTGTTAACAATGTCAGTCTTTGAGCAGAGCCAACCAAGCTATTAATGAAGAGGTACATATTTGTGTCGGATATTGTTTGGATTCCCTCATTACCAATGCCTTCACCAATGGTCATATGCTGCAAGATCCTGTGTTTGTCCTCCAATACTTTACTTTTACTAAGCATCTCCACAGTATTTCTGTCAATAAGCAAATACAGGTACACCAATGTAGCACTATTTCCTCGGAACAGCACGTCGTCATGATAAGGATAGCTCCCACTTAGTTTCAATCTCTGCAATGAGGGAAATGGTACAACTGATGTTGGTATTGTCCCAACACTCGAGTGGCCTTGGTAAGACAAGTGGATTTGCAAGTGCAGCAAATTCGGGTACACAACATAGTTGTCACTGGCATCACACAAAAGCATACCCGCGTCCTCTATCTCTACATCCAGTTGCTGGAGCGTGCTAGCCGACTTGTAGACTAGGCTCATGCTTACAGCTGTCGAATCAATGCAACTTAGTTGGAGTGAAGAAAGGCGTGGAAAGCAGTGAGTAAACAATGACTGCGATAGGCTGATATTCACCAATTTAAGCATAGCGCGTTGAGTTTTGCCATAAAGTGAGTTGGCAAACACACTTAATATTTCTTCATCCAGCTCTTCTTCATCTTCATCATCATAATAACCGTGATACTGCGTTTCATATTCTGTAAACCCAATTTCAAACCGTACCTCTATTGCTGTTGATGCTGGGCCCAGTGCCTTAATAAACTGGGCAAAAACAAGTGCATTGTCAATAGCAACATTTCTAGGAAACCTTTGCGGGTACACAAAATCCGTTATAGTTGTAGTAAGTGTCTGGGCAAAAGGCAATATTGCTGTGCTGTCCATATAGTCACTCAAAAGCTTTAGAGCCGTGCCGTTAACAATGTCGGACAGAGTGGTGCTTAAATGGACCCTCCGGACTAAATGAGCCAAATTGTATGGTAGGCTAGTCTCATTGAACCATGTTGGACGCTTGAGATGTACTTTATTTGCCTTTCCATCAATAGTAAGTTCAAGCTCTCGCCACATACATTCAAGCGTGGCCTGTCGCCAAGTAGAGCACACAGACAGTACCTCTTGTACACACTCTATCTGACTGCTAACTCCGCCAAGTGATGATTTCTCATTGTCGACCACATGCTTTAGAATAGAGTATAAGACGTCGCTGGAAAGGTTTTGAGCTGGGGAGACGTTGTTGGACATGACAGCGTGTGGCAAAGAAAGTGTGTATAGCTGAGTATGTTGCAAAAAAAAAAATTGGTGGAATGGCAAGAGAAAGGGAAGAAAGCGGTGGAAAACTGTGGATGCACCTTGAAAGACTGCTCCAACTTACTGCCAGCTTTTTTGAACTCGAGCCCTTTTTAAGGTGCTTTTTACAATGGTTGGCAAAGCGGAAAAAGGATGACGACCCTTTTCTATAGGACGACGTTATTTGCCTTTATATACATTTTGCCTTCAGAGAAGGATATGCTTGGCACTAGTTTAGGATGATGTCACCGAATGCATTGATCTGATCTAGATCATTAAACCCAATAGACCAGAGCTGTGCATTGTTTCAGCGTGATTGAAAGCTCCTGCTTTCACTCTTTAGTTCTCCAATTCAAATAATTTATTGCATTCATCACTCAATTTTCATTCATGGCTCGGCACCGCAAGAGGCAGAGGAAATGGTCAACCATAAGGCAAGAGAGGCGGAGACTGGAAGTCCGAGAGGGTCAGCTAAGTAGCCAGCGTGCGAGTCTGACGACACCAGAGGAGATACAACAGTGGCAACAGCAGTGGGATGAGATGATAGCCGACAAGGAGGCGCTGCCGACCCGTCAACAGAAGCACCAGGAACACCTGCAGAATTGTGAGGCAAAGAGGATGCGACGACAACAGGAGCACGAGAAGGAGGAAGCTAGGTGGCGACAAGAAAAGGAGAGAAGGGAGCTGCTGAAACTACAGCGGAGACCGACGACGATGGAGCGCAGACGTGTTATGCAAGAGCTCGCTCTATCGCGGAACAAATCACCAGCTCCGAGTCTCACCAGTATTCTACAGTTGGTCTTTGACCATCTGTCACCGGTTCCAGGGCCAGCCTGCACGCCAACCAAACTAACAGCGCACTTGCTCATCCTTCAGAGAGTAGCTGCCATTAACCGCGAGTGGCGTGCGGTTGCGCTGCCGCTGTTCTATCGCACCGTTCACGTTGTCATTGGTCATCCACTTGATCCCCGGGATATGGATGACAGTGACAATGAAGTCAGTGGCTACAACAGAGGGCAGGTCAAAGGGGACACTGTTGATGGTGGTGACGGCTGGGACAGTGGCGACGACGAGGAGTGGCTCAATGCGATAGGACTTTCTCGAAGCGGCATCGACATTAGACTACGCACTAATATTAGTCTTTTTACTTCGGCTGGACTGGTTGACAAAGTGAGCGAGGTGCAGATAATAGTGCAAGGCATGGGCCAGACCGCGGGCCAGATATTGCGGCAACTGCTGCTGGCCGAGTTAGGCAGGCATACGTGGCCAGCCGTTGAGCGTCTGCGCATCGACATGTGCGACTCTAGCAATACGACGCAGACCGATACCATAGCAGAGCGAGAATTAAATGCAGTCGCGCCACTCAATACGCTTCTTTCGGACATTTTGCCTTCGCTACGCGAGATAGAGTACTACGGACCCCACTCCAATGCAATCTATGGCTGCGTACTCGTCGAGCAATTGATTAAGGAGCAACTGCAAAGACCCGAGTCGCTACGGGTCTTGCGTGTTAAGGCAGACTGCTGGCCTAAGCTCACTGACGACTATGAAACGGGCATAACTTTGTCACCCATCTATATCGAGCGTATTGAGATCGATGGACCAGACGAATCGTACCTGATGCCAGTTCCGACTGTGGTGGCGGATACCCTGGTTGAGCTGAAGCTGACTCCTGTGGTAGATGGCTATGAGTGGAAGCTCTTTGAATATCTGGGCGACGTGGATTCAACTGGTAAGGGCTCGGTCTTTTCAAAGCTTCCACTGATATTCTCTTCCTTGAAGTCACTGGTGCTGGATTTCGAGGGCTTTGAAGACTTTGAACCCGGGGGCGCCGAGTTGATTAATGTATGGAGGAGAGTCTATCCCTACGCAGGTCCTTTATATTACTCGGACGACTCGGACGAGGAAATGGGCTTTTTAGAAGATGAAGTGCAGAAGCAGCTTTCTAGGCGGTTCAAAGAGTTGCCTGACTACGATACAGTAGTGTTTCCTGTGCTAACAAGCCTCGAATTACGTAACTATCAGAGCCAGAGTTATCTGCGGATGCTTGCTAACAGTCCCATCTCTTTGTTAGTACTCAGCAGTCAGCATTTCGAATGTCCTAAGGACTGGAGTCTGTCCCAATACCGCTCCTTGCGCCGCCTCAGCATAATCATGCCACCTGGCTTGGACGAGTTCGACTCAAATAATTTTATTAAAGCCTTGCCGACTGTGCTTTCGACCGTCCATTCGGAGCTTCAGCACTTAGCACTAGTCGTGAATATCCGCAAGGACTTGGAACTCTTATTTATAGAGCCCTCATTTGCCGACCACTTGGTCTCCTTGACGTTGGAGGGTGAGTATGGCCAGCGTGATGTGGAGCATTTGCTGAAACTTTTCCCTAACCTGCAGACATTGGATATCTGCATTATAGTCAGCGAGCCGATATTTACAGTGCCTGATCTCATTGACAAGTACCATTGGGCTAACACTGTGCAGACATTGACTCCTCTCAATACATCACTTCGCGTTTTGAATGCCTACGGACAGCGATATTTCTCTAGTCGTAGTGGTGTGGACCTTATTCCAGAGTCGAGGCGTTTGATGGCACCAGAGCTGAATCACTATCGCAGTTTGCTCATTGACTTTGTCTGTTGCCTACCTGCATTGGATATGCTTCGAGTCAGCTTCCAGTCTGTTGAAGGTGTCAATGAGGGTATCTGCGCAATTGTCGGCACCAATGTTGGCCTAGAACATATTGGCCACTTGCGGGATCTAAGAGTCCGGGCTTTGGATTTGTAACAAATGAAACAATATTGTATTCAGTGTAAATGTATTGAAAAGAAGTAGTTACGGCCTTACTCGTAAATGATATTGAATACTCGACTGAGCTGCGACGCATATTTACTATATGGACCACTTTCTAGCATTTCTGTAATCCTCTCATGATAGTCAGGAACAGATTTAGGCAAGAGCTCCACACGATACAGATTAGGGCACACAAGCGCCAAAAGCAAGATATAGTCAATAGCTTCCGTTTCGTAACGACTATCAAAATAAGTCATCTCCCAGACTTCTAACTTGCTTCCCGCATCGCCATAGGTAGAAACAATGTGGTCGGGCAATTCGTTAGCTGTAATATGCGCCAATCTATGGTCCATTCCACTAATGTTACTTCTAATCCTAGTGATGGCTGGAAGTGCCTTCAAAATAGACATTATGTTTAAAAATGTTATGTCTTTATTCTCCGTTTGGAATATTCTGATATTCTGGAACCCTTGGCCATGTTGGGCTGCCACAATAACATATTCCAACCATGTTATTGAAGATACTACCAATCTCTGGGTATTACTCACTAGATTGTTTAAAAGTCTGTTCATATCGTCTTTAGATATAAGATGAAGATCATCATCACCATAGTCACGACGAAGGATGACATGACGAAGGGCCTTGTGCTTGTTTTCAAAAATACGACTTTTGTTACAAAGCTTTTCAACATGCTTGTCTATACCGATTTTCAGATACTCCAAGGTCGTGCTGTTGCCACGGAACAGTACATCGTTATCAAAGGTATATTCCAAGTCTATGCTCAAACTTCTTAGTATAGGGAGTGGCACAAGTGTAGTAGAGACTGGCATTGCGAATATGTTGTTGCGAATACTGTGGCTTATATGTAGATGCTGCAAGTTTGGATAGACAACGTCATCGTTGTTGACATCATGAAATAGAAGGCTTGGATTATCGATTTTGATATGGAGATATTGGAGGGTCATGGCTGACTTGTGCACTAATCCAATGCTCATGGTTTGTGAGCTAAAGCAACATAGAGTCAGCCTTGATAATTGCGGAATACAGTCAATAGTGGATGGTTGCAAAAGTCTAACTTCTCCTAAATCCATATTCACACACATACTACCACTACATAACGATTTAGCAAATAATCCAAAATTGTCCTCATCCAACTCTTCCACATGGTTGACAAAAATGTTTCTATTTACAGATTTAGTAACACACACAACTTCTGTAGTTTTGGCTGCTGGAGCCATCGACTTTAGCAATTCAGCAAAGTCAAGGACGTTAGTGACGCTCTCGTCAGAGGGCTCGCTCTTAAAATAGTTAACTGTGACAACTAACTTGTATGTTGAAGGATAGTATTTTGTGTCCTCCAGATACTCTACAAGACACTTATAGGCAGTTCCACTTACAATCCCTGATAGATGGACACCTACATGTAGCTCTTTAACCATATTTGCTGTATGCCGAGACAGTACATTCTCTTTGATCCATGGCGAGCGCGTAAGGCGCACTCTATTTGAGTTAGCATTTAGCTTGAGTTTAGCCTTGTTCCACAGATACTCTAGAGCCACCTCTCGCCAGCTATAGCACACGGACAGTAATGCCTTTAGCTTGTGCTTGTCACTACTAACTCCGCCAAATGGCATCTTCATTTCATTGACCACATGCTTTATTATTAAACGCTGTACATCGACAGGAAGCCTTTGGGCGGGAGAGACGATACTGGTCATTATTGCTTGATGGATAGAAACGGGGTATAGAAAATAAAATAAAAAATAATTGTAAGAAGAAAAGGAAAGGGGGTCAATGTGAAAAAAACACCTTGGGTGAGCATTGAAAGGCTGCTTAAGCCTTTGTCCGCTTTTTCTTGCTTCTCATTTTAAAAAGCCCTTTTATCATTGGCTTTACAATAGAAGAAAACACCAATTTTGTTAGCCATTAGTATTTAGCGTGAAATAAGGAATTGAATAAATAAGTGAATTGTAGAAATAGATGACTGAAGAGTTTATACCCCGATCTTAAAGTGAAGTGGGCCATAAATAGTGGCCCACAAGTCTATCACCATTGCCTGTTTTGGCTGCAGCTGCGCGCGTCCCAACATGTTCACCAATGGTGTTTTTTTTTTTTAACTAAATCTACTACTTTAAGACCAATTTATTAGCTAAGATACATAGAAGCTAACGTAGCAGTGGGCGCCTGCTCACATTTCCTTTAAGGGGCCAGAGCTGTTCCCAGCTATTGCCAGGGGTAAGGAGAGAGGTGGCGCCTTGCTTGTTTTGGTATCGAATTCTCATTAAATAATAGTTTAATCTAAGGCTTATAACGGGCTATACCCACTACTACATTAACTTTCAAGTATTCTATTAACAGACGCCATCATGTTATTCACTTCAAAATCAAATTTATCTTTAAAATTTACCGGAGCAATCTTATCAAGGAGCCGAATAAGCCGTGGACCATATTTGCTAAATGGGGCACTACTAATAGCTTTAATTATTCTTGTATAATAGCTGCGAGTATCGATATACAAGTCTTCAACTGGCTTAAGTCTTGGACAAGCAATAGCTAGAAGCATGACATAATCGGCAACTTTGATACTGCGCTCGTTTCTAGTATAAGTTAAACGCCAAGTGTGCAAGTATTTGCCAGAATTGCCAAAGTTGGAGGCCACGTGATCAGGCAATTCGTCATCAGTAAGTTGATCAAATCCTGAATCCAAATCGTCAATATTACATTCAAGCTTAGCAAGAACAGGAAGTGCTTTCAACAAGCGCAGAATATCACATAGTGATGGCTTATTGCCCCTCATTGCCAGCTCTTTTATGTTTTCAAACCGGCAACCGGAACTTGTCAAATCAATCAATCCATTGACTGAAATATTGCTCGTCAATGCCAGTTCGCGAGCATTAGCGGCTATGTTGCCTATAAACTTGTGCATAGTGACCATGGGTACTTGTGTAAGTTTATTACGGTTGTGACTATCACTAATATACACAGTTCGCAAATTCTTAAACCCGTTGTTAAACACGGGACTACTATTAAGAATGGCAACACCCTCTGTGTCCAAGTGTATCATCAGTTTCTCTAAGGTGTCACTATTTCCTCGGAACATCACATCATCACCAAGTTGATTATACGAGTTCATTTTCAAGCTCTTCAGTGCAGGAAATGGTATGATATTGGAAGTTAGCATCCGTTGAGTTGGAGCATTAAATGAAAAGAATGTTGCATTCAAATATACCAAATTTGGATAGATAACAGCATTGCCATCCACATTATAAATCAATTCTTTGGCATAATTACCAGTAACGTTAAGATATTGCAGAACACTTGCGCACTTATGAATTAGGCTAACTTGAGCTATTGGTGAACTATTACAGTTCAAACTAAGCGAAGAAACCTGAAGAATATGGTCGATAGTCGACATGTTTAAAATACATATTTCCCAATTCTAGTACTTGGTGCTTGCTATTGCGAAATAGCTCGTTAATTAGTCTAGGCAATACCTCTTCAGCTGATTCACAATCGCTCCACGTACAACTATAGCAATACAGCTCCGTCTCCGTCAAGTGAACCCGAGTCATTGACTTGAGCAGCCAAGTAAATTCAAGAGCATTGTCGATAGAGCTATTTGTCGGCTCTTCAGAAACCTGCAAACCTTTGTATATTGTAACACACAGCTTATGAGCTTGAATCATAGTCGCTGTATCTCCCATGAGCTCAGTAAACAGCTTTTGGGCAACACCACTTAATATGCTGCCCAATGGAACTTTCACTCGAAGCTCCTTAACCAGGTCAGTTGCAATGAGCGACGGCTTAAATTCTTGACCCATTTCTGACTGATCTATACAGGCTTTATTGTCCTTGTCAATAGTGAGATAGAGAACCTTCCACAGATACTCGCGTGCCGCCTGACGCCAAGCAGAACAGACATACATTATATGCCGCAAATTGTACATATTACGCTTTGACCCCAATGCTTTTGTCTTGGACTCTAGTACTACATATTTTAAAATCTGCCGAAGAATGTCAGAGTGAAGTTCTTGAGCTGGTGAGGCACGGGTAGACATGGAAGCAAGCTAAAAATTACGAAAAGTTAAGCTTGTTGAAAAATGGATGGATTATAAAAAAAAGAAAGAAAATAGTGAGGAAGTTTGGACATGGCTTTTCAAGGCCACCCATGCAGTTGGCGACATTCCTTTTCGCACACCTGCACACCACCAAATCCTCTCTTTTACACCACTTGAAGCCCCTTTTAAAGAGAAATTCAAAGCATTTCCAGGCAAAGGCATGCGATTTTCTTTTTCACAATTGAAAATGTCTGGTTCGACAAAGAAACAAAGAAATTGTTTGTCAATGGCATGACGTTGTGTCTTGTGGGTGATTAGCATACGAATTTATTTTACCATTTCTATACTATTTTATTTTAGAGCTACTCACTTTAACAAGCGCTGCTTAGTTAGTAAAGGGCGTCCAAAAGTCGGTCAAGTTGAGGTGCATAATTTCTATAAGGATCACTATTAAGTGCCTCAGCGATTCTGGCACCAAAGTCGGGAACAACACTCTTTATCAGCATTACTCGTTGCAGCCTAGGGCAGGCAAGTGCCAAAAGCATAATGTAATCAACTGTCTCTTTTGGCTTTTTGGGATTAATGTGGCTCATACTCCAAGTGCGCAAGCTCTTTCCCACCTTATTATATGCCGAGGTAATGTAGTCAGGTAGTTTATCCATGGAAGTATGTGCAAGCTCTGATCCCAGACCAGAAATGTCACACTTAATTCTTTCCAAGGTCGGAAGTGCCCCTAGCAGGCATAACATGTTATAAAATTGCAAGGGCGAGTGGCTAGAATCCAATGACCTTATATTCTTAAAGTTGTGATTAGGCTGTGTAGCCGCAG
>JANBQS010000219.1:0-25837 GCA_027577415.1 Coemansia sp. RSA 922 | reverse complement strand
GAATAGGTGGGGACGGGGCTTGCTGCTGCTGCTGCTAGTTGCCTCTTCAGTAAAATAAGAATGTGCTTGTTGTTTTTTCGACGACGCGCTTTTTTGATACAATTGTAAAATCAAAAAAATAAATAAATTGAAACTTGAAAAAGAAAAAAAGGCTCGTGGCCTGCAAGGCTTTCGATGCCCCCCCGTCCTCTCCGACTGCTGGCCAATGGGAGAAGTTGATGATGGCAATACTTCCATTCCGGCTGTTGATTGTGCTTTGAAAACTCGCGGCTTGGCTCAGTCGAGCGGTCCAGCTCTGTTCAAGGAGAGCCAAATCAGGACTCGCCCATAGTGGCTGCAGAAGTACATGTGCCGAGAACGCTGCTGATCCTCTCTACCCCCTGCTGCGCCACTTCTCGAAACAACTCTGTCTCTTCGCTTCACGTCAAACGATACACATAGATTGCGATAGTGATAATGGCTGAGGCACGCACAATGTTCATAGTCATGCGCAAGGATCTGGTCAAGGTACGCGCCACTGAGCCACTCCCCTCCATATGATAGGAAGCCTGCACAGCCTGTGCTAGCAATGCCGACTGATAGCTGAACTTGACTCTGTTGTAGGTGCTCAACTGGCCGCTTGGAAGGTAATACCAAAACACAGGCATTCTTGTCTTGGGGGCTGCGCTATCCCTACACAACGATGTTAATTATTGTCCATATACGAAATGTAGCATTGTGTCTCAAGGGAGCCATGCCGCGGTAGCTGCGATACACAAGTTCCGCGAAGACGAGCGTGTCAAGGCGTACCTGTCTGACGTCGACGGCATGCACAAAGTGGTCTTAGAGACAAAGAACGAGGCGTCGTTGTTCAAAGTTGCCGATGGCCTTAAACAGCAAGGCATACCTTACTATCTGTGGGTGGAGCAGCCCGAGAACACGCCTACATGCCTAGCCACAATTCCTGTTATGCGCTCGGATCTAGGTGATGCACTAAAGAAGTGCTCACTATTGCGCTGATGCTAAGAGTTATAGTGCGATTAGCCGAGATTAGCAAGGATCATCCGGCTTGGGCATTTTCACCAAGCTCTTCTGAGCTTGCCCTTTCTTCTAAATTCTTTCTAATAGTATTTTTTGGCACTTACGAATCAGAGAGCGCTAGAGGCGGTTTGAAGCACTGCTCTCTAAATTCTCCGTTTTGAGCAGATCTTGCACAATACTCACATTCGGGCGCATTAGTAAAGTGTTCGCTACAGCGCCTATGCGTGTTGGTGCTGGCTGCGACGTGAGTTGGTTCTTCCACACATGCCTTCGAAGAACTGCGCCGCGGTTGCTAGCAGAAACATATGCGTCGCCATGCCTGCAACCCACTCGCACAGCTGCCTTCAGTATAGGATATTCACCCCAACCACGGCACCACTCCACCGTCCGCGGGAGTCCTACGAGTCCACGGCATGAGCGGACCAGTGATCGGGACCGAGACATAAGCTTTGCCCAAGGGGGTGGGAGCTACAGGCACAGCAGCACTAAGAGCGCTGAGACACGTAGAGACGGGCGCCGAGATACGAAATACGAGTCCCGACAGGGCGCTGGGCCCAGAGCACTGCACAGCGTAAAGGGGCTTGTCAGGCATACGCCCTCAGCGAACGATACTCAGCGGTATCTCATGTACAAAGCGATCCACCGCAGCGATCCCAATGGCGTATGGCTCGGGTTTAACGGCATACTGAACAACAAGGAGTGGCACAAAGTCACCGAGTATGACATAATCCGTGTATTGCAGATCTTCAATAGGCAGTACGCATATGAGCGTAGTCCCGAGACACTCAATCGACTAAAGACCGTCGTCGAGGTTACAGAGAGACACGGGCTGAGACTGAAAACCATCTGGGCTTACAACGAGCTAATCCGCCTGCACCTAGCCGAGGGCCGCCGCGACTTGGCCTATTGGATAAAGCAAAACATCGAGTCCAATGTATACGGACCAGACGTCAAGATCAATGTACACACTTACGCCGCACTATTCAGCGATCCGTCCATCGACGGCCTGCCCGATCTGATACGCCTGACTAACTTGTACGACGAGATGCTCCGCCGCAACATTGCTCCAAACACCCAAGTGCAAAAGTCGCTAATCTCCGCGGCGCGACGGACAGGTGAGCACCACCTTCTCAAAGCCCTGCTCGACTCCACGAACCTTGAAAGCGTTCCGCATTCTTATAGCACCCTAGCAGCCCGCTTTGCTGGCGCTCGCGGACAAGGTTACATTGGGCTACGCAAATTAAACCCACCGCTAGCTGAAATCCTCCGGTTGCTCTCGTACCCAGTCATCAAGGACAATCGACCGATCCCCGAGTGCCGTACCGAGGACGGTTCCCAGGGCAACATCAAAATTCCATTCGAGCTGAGCAATACCCGCCAGGCGTTCTTTATCTACCTTCGCTCAGCTTACGAGTTGCAGATACACATGCACATTATTCGAAGAGAGGGCAAATTTGCTTGGAAACTCTTGGACGACTTGCGCCGAAACTGCTATCTGCCGCCCACCCTAATGCTCTACACCTGGTTTGTGCGCTACTACTCGAAGCGCAAGGACATTCGGCGATTGCGCGAGATATACGAGCTTATGATGCAGGATGGCGTGTCGCCCAATGAGCATGTGTATACAAAGCTCATCACCGCGTGTATGTTTACTCCTGGAGATCGTCTGCTCAGCGTGCTGGCCAAGAGGGTCGCTGACAAGCATGCCTCCCAGGTGGGCGATAGCGACGCTGATATGGAGGCCAATGGACCGCCAAGCGAGGCCGTACCGCAGGAGTCGGGGTTGCCTGCCATTCCCAAGGACGTAATAGCGACAGAGGACGTCAACTCTCTGGTCTACTTTCCTAGTGAGTGCATTGCGTTTTTCGAGGACATGTTCCTTGACCATGGCGTCAAAACTAGCGATATCCACAGCAGGAAGCTTTGTCCGAACGTGCAGATCACCAATGCCGTCATGCGCGCGTATATGGCACTCGAGAAGCCGGCGATGGCGCTCCGCGAATTCAACCGGTACTGCTTCAATCAACGCTATCTCTACCCATCGAACAACCCGCCTGATGCGAGTAGCCAGCAGCGATACACACTGTCGCTCGTGTGCAAGATGGCGTTAGAGGCTGCTGCTATGCTTGGAGACAGAAAGTCCTCGCAGAGAATATACACCGACATGCTCGAGTGGGGCATTCAGCCTCCGGCAAGTCGCTAACATATATGAAACAGCTTTTTTTTGTGCCTGACATTGAAAAAGTTTCAATAAAACAAAAAAGTTTTTAGATTTCGACTTTCAAAGCAAGCACCTTTTTTACACACCCTTCCCACTACTCTACAACTAATTTAATTGGATAGTCCAGAGTCAAAACGATCACAAGTAGGTACAGCTTATACTAGTAACTAACCTAGACAATGCCATTAAAATTATCGTAAATATGCCCATGATATAGGAATGTGCGCTACATGCTTTACTGTGCCGATATAACTGCCAAACAGAGAAGCTCTCGGTTACGTCTGCGAGACACCCTATGTCACTGTTTGGCTGGAGGTGGATGCCCTTCGACAATCGACCAGACGAGTTTGACTTGCTTGCATACATTTCTCTTCCAACCATTTGACCGGTCGTATCCTGAAATATAAGTCCCTAGATCCTCATCAGACCTTTGAATAGGATTCGCACCTCTATCTAAACACCACCATACCCATCCATTCCATAAATAACCATAGAAGCGGTTAGTGCTTTCGGTGTACTGCTTAAAGTATGTAGTAATAGCCGATTCGGAGAAGCCTTGGCATAAGAGGCCATCACGGATGATGCTTCGGCGACTGTACTCCTCTGGCAGCTCAAGATTCAAAACTCGGCCAGTGAAAGTCGCCATTGTCGTAGAGTCGGCCACAGATGATCTGCTAGTTCCACCTGAATTCTCAACTACCGTACTATCCGAGTCGACATAGGTGGTAATTGGTGCGTACTCCGCTCTCTCGTGAGTCTGCCATACGCCGGCGGCATTGTGTACACTGATAAACGAATGAATATCCTCCGTCGAATAGTCCTCTCGCGTAGTATCTGGACTGCTCTGACCCGAGTAATAGTAATAGGTCTCGGGATTCTGCTGTCTCGGGGCAACATAGCATAAAGCGTTGCAGTGATTCGTGTAGCTATGCTCAAGTGAGCTGACGCAGCCCAGGCCAAGTTCTGATATATTTCTGCCGACGAGGCGAATGGGTGCAAAACTAGTGTGACAAGGCAGGTGCTGATTGCGAAAATCTGTTCCTGTCGAGTTATTAGCTCTGACCTCTCGCGTGGTTCCGTTGGGGTATGATATTATATCGAGCTCAGGAATATCGTTGGCTCTGTCACTGCTGGTAAGCAGCGGCGGATTGATGATTTTCCAAATATCCATAGCGCTTACGTCGAGTGTGCTGGTATAGTGAGCTGAGTTGGTCAAGTTCCAATGTATGGACGATATATTTCGGTTTGCCACTTTGCGAGTAGAAGAATAATATATACAAAATTTAGCAAAAGTGTAAAGCAAGACACGCTATTATCTTTCATGTCAATTATCGGACGTGCAAGCCTTGACAACAGTTACAAAAAAATGTCAACCGGAGTTGCTACGCATTAATTCTGCTATACGCGTAAAAGATAATCTCTGGTGATTCAGCCCTCAGCACATGTGCAGAACCAGGGGGCTTGTCTATCTTGGGACCTTGTAAAGTGCTTGTTTGGTTGTTCGCAAGCCAGGCCAAACTGATCTGCAAAAGATGGGCGGAGTGTGAAGAGGGAGGCTTGCCTCTCTTTCTCAGTGAGACACCCGCCTTTACAGGTGCAAAAAAATACGGAATGAATATGCAAGTTGGCAAATTTGGCGGGTGGCGAGAAAGATGATTGGCTCTCCCACCACCCGAAGCGAACATCGGCGGGGGGAGCAGTGCCGAGACAATGACAACAACGACAAAAAAGGCGGGTGGGCAGAGGGAAAAGGGCAGAGGGAAAGGGACGGTTGGCGAGAGGGCAGTCAGCCGGGTATAAAAAGAGGCGCCGTTTGGCCTGGCTACCCCTCTCCTCTCTCTTTTCCCTCGCCAACCATACCTCTTCTTTTTCTTTATACCTATCACCTACACCTCTTGCGCATATATGCTATGGACTTTCGGAGGTTCCATTTCAAGCACAGTCGGCGGCGACCAAAGCTGCCGACTACACGCACACACCACTTCTTTTAACATACACACAAGCACTCTTCATCAATTTCTCATCGTAAAATATTTGCCCAACACTTTTGTTACAAGTGCGCACCACCTCACATTATGTACTCACTAACGGCTGTTTTCAATATTGCTTGTGCCTCTTGCTAGTCTTTAAAACTTTATCCCCGCCTTTTGTACCCAAAAAACTATCTCGTCGGCGGTGCCTGATATTACACACACGATCGCGTCAAAGGCAGCACAGCCAGCTAGAGGTCGAGCAAACGGGTCGGCGGGTATTCGTATACACACTCACTCAGTAGTTGTTGTTTCTGTTCATTCGTTACGGGGGAATTCTAACTATTTTGTATTTGTATCTTTTATTGTTGGTGTTGTAGGCCAGGCCCTGGAAGTGAATTGGACGCTCTTAGTTTTGTCTTCTATGTTGCATTGAGGTATATTGGTTCCGCTATTAGGCTATTGGTATGTCGGCTAGGAGTTGTGTAAGGGGAGCATCGACAAGCGAGTTTCTCCTGTTACAATGACAAGCACAGGGCTCAAGTATGCCGACAATGGGCAAGTGTGCACGGTGTAAAGTGCCGCCCTGAGCTGGAGATGACACCTAGGAACTGTACATATAGACCTCGTGCAACAGACAGGATTGAGAGTTAGTCCGAGTAGCAACCTGTGCTTGGTTTGCTTCTCTAAATATACTATATTTATCTGTTTGTTAAACCTTTTTTTTTTTACTTGAAAATGAGGATTACTTTGTGCTTTAGCCACTACTGTGCATGGAAATCAAAAGGTGTGATGTTACTAGCCTTGCTTACACAATCCCTCCCGACTTTGTAAGCCATAACATAAATATATTTATAAATAATCATATTGCCTCCATGTCATTATTTTGCTTCAAGTGAAAAGCTGAGAAACTTAACAAATGGCTAATTAATTACTTCGAGACATGTCGCTGATTAAGCTAATGTATTAGTGCCTTTCCTAAAAGAGAGACTGCGTGCAAAGAAAAACTGCGGCCAGGGGATTTTCAGCTGTCAAAGAGCATGCTAGAATTTTTCTTCGCAGAGATGTCTTTCTTCTCCACACTTTCTTCTCCAAGCCTTCAACCATTTTTTTGCACTTACAGCTAACACTTTTTTTTATACTTGTGATCATGCCAACCAAGGTCTCAACTGCACAACGGCTCCCATCAGACATCTTGCGCCTAGTGCTGCAGTATGTGACAGGTGAACAAACGTTAACTAGAAACACAATAAAGGCCAGAAATGATGGAGCGAAAGAAATGTTGTATGTGTGCTCTTCATGGCGCCTTGAGACTCTGGAGTTTATCTGCAGAGAGTTAAACATTACCATCGATGGAAGCAATAACATGTCACGTATTTCTAACCTGTCTTTTGCTGAAAACGTCATGTTTCCAGGCGATGCCGCAAACATGGTACGTAAGCTCAACATATCAGTATCCTTATCCAGCATTCTAAGTGGAAATGCTTATCGATTGCTGTCAGAGTTCATGGGTAGCACCACTAGTTTGCCTCTTGTTCGAAAGCTCCTTATTTTAATCATCGATTGCCCCATTGGACATGGCTATACCAAGGACGTTTGCATTAGAAACACTCTGGAGTTTGCTCAACTACTCCGCTCAATAACACAAGTATCAATAATGTCAACTGAGGTAAAATACACCGGCAAGTATCCGCTCATGAGTGTGTTGTTTGAGGAAATTTTTGGACAGCTCTCACACGTACTATGCAGAAACGTCAATCGCTCAAAGATTGATTTAGGTAAGATTAGGCTTCGCTATGCAAAAACCATTGATGACATTCCCATGCTTACCTCTCTAGAGTTACAGCTTTGTAGAGGGTCAGACTTGCGCAAAAGGCTTCTTCACAAATGTGCTCATATGTTGCAAGATTTACGCATAGGATCGGGTGATCCCAGAGAAGTAATATATGATAACGACAACAACGCTGTTACATATCCTAATCTGCAGCACTTGCAAATTACTAATGACCGTTATTTTGACCCCAAAGATAAAGTATTGGCTCCAGGAATTGTGCCATTTCCAAAGCTTAAAAGCTTGCATATTCTCATGGACTATGTATTTGCTGATGACGTGATGTTCCGTGGCAATAGCAATACTCTAGAGCATCTGGAATTCCATGTTGACGAAGTAATGATGGATACGATGATCAACAGTGAGGAGTTTAAGAATGTAGGTAAATTCTTGATGAAAGTTGTTATTGTTGATTACCACGACTCGCTTCTCCACACCAATGCTCCGCAAGCTGATGCGACTACGCTATTGAGCAAGCTAGCAGGCAATGCTCTGATATTAGGCATGTCTTCTGAAATAATGGTTAATGGCCTGCTTGCGACTAACCCACGAACGCATGAGTTTAAGGACATTCAGCTATTGAATGCAATGAGTGTGGGTTTATCGGTCTTTCAAATAATGAATCTGCTTAAGATCCTTCCAGCACTCAAAAAGCTTTGCTGTGCAAGTGGTGGCTTGGGCAGAGAGCTCACAAACATTGCATATAATGAATTGCCCGACCACATATTATCGAAATATAGCAATATTGGAAAGCATTTTTACAAGTTGCAAATAAGCTCTCCAGAAGTTTCAACTAGATATGCGGCTGCAGAGTTTATTATGACTTTGGCTCTTGCCTGTCCGAAGCTGTGTCGCATTACGTCGTTTGATCCCGCGGCTCCCAACTATCGGCTAGGAATATCTGAGATTCTTGAGAGTGATGGACCGTACAGCAAGTACGCCCCGCGGTTCAGACGCCTACTCAAATGGTGAGTCGCTAAGTACTATGATATTTTACGTAGCTGAGACAAGGGGGTTTATGTTAGTAATCGCTTTGTTATTGCTTCTTTTAATATAGCTACCAGAGCCCATTTTTAGTCATTCATTCTTTTGCTTCGAGTAAACGAAACTCCGCAACTTGCTAGTTCATTAGCTCAAAACATGTCTCAAATCAAAGGAGTGCGTCATTTGTCTTTTTCCCAAAAGAAAGACTGGGTGGTTAAAAAGAGCAAAACAAAAATGTGGCCAAAGGATTATTAACTGTGAAAGCGCACTTGAATTATTTCTCAGTGGGTACATTATTTCTGCATTTTATTCATCAGGCTTCCAACTGTTTTCTTTTACTTACATCTACACCATTAAACCTATTATCATATCCATCAATACATCGCATACTCAAGCTCCTCTTTCGGATGTCTTGTATGCTGTCATCGCCCCAACCTCTCAACGTCGGTTCCTTGAGACCATGTCCAACGAGCACTGCGTTTCCTCCTTTCGCGCAAGTAGGGCGGCTTCTCGGACCCTGTATGGTCTTTTTTGCCGCCTCCACTCAAGCAAGCAAAGTACTAAACACACAAGGGGATACTAAGGCTATTTAAAAGTGACATTTGTAATACATTATAGGGAAAATTAAATATAGGGAAGACTAACTGCGCCTTAGTTAAATGATTACTTGGTCTTCACGCGTCCTCGCTCGTACTGGTTTGCCCACTTGATGTAGACTCCAAGCTCGTGAGCGGTACTAAGCACAAAGCTCGGGTTCCTCAAAAACTCGCGAGCGGCAAACACCACGTCGGCCTTGTCATTTTGAGTGATCTCGCTCACTTGGCTCGGCTTGGTGATCAGGCCCACAGCGCCAGTCAAAATCTCGGGAACTTGCTCCTTGACAGCCGTAGCAAACGGAACTTGGAAGCCAGGCGCAAGTGGGATCTTCTGACGCGGGTCGTTGCCGGCCGTAGAGCAGTCGACGAGATCGACGCCCTCGGCGGATACGATCCTGGCCAGCGCCACAGTGTCGTCAATAGTCCATCCGCCCTCGACCCAGTCGGTGGCCGAAACGCGTACAAACAGCGGTTTTTCTTTTGGCCACACCTGGCGAATCTTACGGATGATCTCGACTAGGAAGCGGACGCGGTTGTCAAAGGAGCCGCCGTAGCTGTCTGTGCGGTGGTTGGACAGCGGAGACAAGAACTCGTAGATCAAGTAGCCGTGGGCGCCGTGCAGCTCAATGACGTCGAATCCAGCCTTGTCAGCGCGCACTGCGGCATCAACAAACGCCTGCTGAACTGCACCGATGTCTGTGATGGTCATTTCCCGAGGCGTATAGTGTTGGTCGTCGTAGGCGATCGGCGATGGACCGTAGACGTTGTTGGGCCAGCCACCATCGCTGTCACTAGCATGTAGTGTGTCGCGAGTGCCATAGAGATGCAATGGAATAGTGCTGCCCTTGCGTCCGCTGTGGCCCAGCTGGATGCCCATGACGGCTCCGTACTTGTGCGCGTGGTTGACGATCCGGGAGAGGTTCTCGACGTGCTCGTCCTTCCAAATACCCAAGCAGTTTGGCGTGATGCGACCCTCGGGAAGCACGCCGGTGGCTTCTACCACTATCAGGCCGGCGCCACGCATGGCGTACTGACTGTAGTGAGCGAGATGAAAGTCGGTGGCGTATCCGTCGTCAGACGAGTACGTGCACATCGGGCTGACCCAGATCCGGTTCTTGATCGTGTAGTTGCGAATCGTCAGAGGCTGGAATGCCTTGGGTAGCGGGTTCGGGTTAGGTCCCTGTGCAAAGCCTTGTACAATGGCAGCAGCAGGAGGCTCGATAGCCGTGCCAGGCGACGGGTTTGCCTGGCTTTGGTAAAAGTCTTGAGATTTTATGATAGCAGGCGACATGATAGCTAAGGAGAAGTAATCCTGTAATGAGAAAAATGTGATGTATGTGATGTAGCTGAATACGATTGTTTGAAGTCCATGGCGAGCTGCTTTTATACAAAAGGGAGAGTTCCTTCTGTAGCAAGTACTTAGCTGCTTCACTTTTATTTCATCGAGGGACAAGGTTTGTCAGGCAAAGGCGGTGTGACGTGGTGAACGTACCTAAAGGATTGGCTAGAACTCCCCATTCTTCGTGACTGCGAGATTCGTGTAGTAGTGTAATATGGACACCATTCGGAGTTCCCCAAAGCCGACGACTGCGCTGACAAACATACTTCCCTCTTTTGATTGGTCTATTTTAAAACAATCCCCCAACCAAGAGCTTGTAGCACCATTCCTTTACTGACAAGTATCGGGTGTGTCCGGATGGAATGCTCTAGTCGTGCTTACTAATTGAGATTACAAATACAAGGTTGTTGGGTATTCTTGAGAAACCGATGTATCGTTTAACTCATAGCAGATAACACTCACTATCTTGAATCTGGAAGGATCTGAGCTGGGTTAGGCATTCTGAGCACTATCTAGAATCGCGATAGGATGGCGAGTTCCGCAGCAATCCCAAAGTCCGACCGATCGAGACCGAATTGGCAAGCCTATATGGTCCTCTCAGATCGCCAGTACATCGTTGTTATGATTTGGCAATTGGTGTTGTGTGGTAAAAGCGCATACAAAAAATGTGTGTAGAAGCGGAAGCAAGCAACCTATCCTGGTGTGCTATGCGCCTATTGTCTATATTGCTTCTTCGCAGCATTTCTCCAAAACTGCGGGTGTCTGGCGCTAGTGGGGCAACCACTACACCACGTGGGTAAGTGTCTACTGAGTACCGTCACTTGACGATTGTTGACAGACAGTGCTTAGTGTGGCTTGTGGTTGATTTTGGTCGCATCTAGGCTGATAATGTTGTCAGCAAAACTTTTGTCTTCTCTCTTGCATAGTTTTTCCTTTCGTGTTTCGCTCCGTTTGATCTTCTTATTTGCTATACCTTTTTTACCCGACTTTGACTTCAACACTACCATGGGCTCAACACGGCCGTTATTCCAAACTCTGCCTATGCTGATAGTGCGTAAGGTTGTCGCGTATCTAGAGGGTCGCTCAAGAACCTCGTTTGGTATCGACATCAACAAGCACAACGAGAAAAAAAAGCCGTCCTTGCTCCGCTTCTCATGGTCAGCGAGGGCTGGCATACAGCTGCTCTAGAGTCTATATGCGACAATTGCACACTTGCTTTCAACTACTCTAGTCGAGCAATTAAAGTGACAATTCCCGCATGGCCTGCCAGCTTTTCGTACCCGCGGTTCCGCAAGTCCCGCCTGGTTAAAAGAGTCGTTGTGCCGCTATACCTCTGGCAGTTTGTGTGTGACGGGGCGTTCTGCGAGGCCTTGTCCACGATACAGTATGAGAATCTCTCTTTTCCAACCGCCAATACTCTAGTACTTCTTCTAAGCAAGGCTGCCGATGTCGACGCTAGTACGACTACGGTGACTACCAAAGAGAATGTGGTCGACTTTGCTCGCTCCCTTCTGTGCCTAACTCCTGTTGCGAGAAGCGTGTCCCTTTGGTTCCTTAGCTTCAGCGAAACTGGGCCGAGTTACGAGAAGCTGTACGATGCGCTAGTATCCGAGTTATATAAAGGCAAGGTTACGAGCTTGGACGTTCGTTATACGCTAGGCCAGGCTGCGCAGACCTCGGCGGGAGACTTTCCGCTATCGCTGAGCCTACAGGGCGTATCCGGACTGACAAGTATTGCCCATGGCCCCAACGTGTCCTGCACACCTTTTGCCCGGCTTGCTTATCACAACGCGGCTACACTAAAGATACTTGATATCAAAATCGCAGAAGAGAAGAACTGGCTTGACCTAATCTATGGCGGCACCGAAGTTTCAGCGATCTACAGTGAATTGGAGTCTTTATCGTTGAAAGTTATCGTTGTTCCTTACACTACGACTTGGGCGGCGGTCAATGATGCGGCCCCATTTCCAAAGCTGTTGACGCTAGACTTGAGCGGTGGGTATCCATTTGACGACGACTTGATTTTCAGGGGCAATGGCGGGACGCTCCAGTATCTTCAAATTCCATTCGGTACAATTGGCCGAAACATACTAGGCCGATTTGGCGTGCTTGAGAGAAGCAAAGTCACTCGAATGAATCGGATCAGTATTGGTGAAGTTACTACAGAAGACAAGGAGTTTGTAGATGGTAGCGCTGAAGTGTCCATAGAGCAACAAGTTCAGCGCATGTTGGAGGTGGCGGTAACGCTAAAGCAAGATGAGGATACCACTAGTTTACGGATGTACCGTGCTATACGCGATACACCAGGTACGGCGACTCTCCAGCACTTGGAACTGCGCAACATCAGGATTTTGACTAGCAGTATAATCAAGATTATATCTGCGATCCCGGGTTTGGCTAGCTGTAGCTGCAAGTTATTTATGCTAGGACTATTTGAGGATATTCCCGTAGAAGAGCGTCCCAGTCGTCTCCACACAAAGTACTATCCGCTGAACAGCAACTTTAGGACATGGCGGGTGCTAGATGCAGATGATAAAGATACACCAATCGATATTATAGTCCATTCGGCCATGCTGTTCGCTGTCTTGTGTCCCAACGTTGTACATGTTGACCTTCCTCTAAAGCTGCGCAATGGCTTTGGCCGTAAGATCGCATGGGCTTCTTTCAACGATCCATTAAAGCCATACGCCGAATCGGTTGGCCGCCTAGTTTACAGAGAGGTACCAATACAAAGTCCTTAATTTATTGTTACAAAAATGACATTATCTTGCTCACCATTCCCTTGAGCTTTAGGATTCCACTACATTAGTTAGGCCTGTTAATAACAGGCTATATATTATTTAAGAGTAAGGTTTCTACATAGTCATCTGAGTCTTTGGTCGAGTATGTTGACATGGTAAGTCTTCATAACAATATAAGCTGAGTGCGGTATCACATGTAGACGTTCCAGATAAGATCAACATCTGATGAAGGCTGAAGTCGCACTGTGATATCAAGGGCTGGCGCATCAATGTGATGATCAGTTTTTTTTTTTTTTTTTTTTGTTGGTATTTATACCCTCACCTGCCCAGTGTCTAGATGGAGAGCTACAAAATATTTTCTCCTTATCTTGAAATTCTTTTTTTGCCTCTATAATATTGCTTGCTTTCTTGGATATGGCAAACCCAAGAAATAAGCTAAGTATATTCTTACTATTGCAATGTTGTGTTTTGGGGTAACTTGCTCAGATTGCTATATGATGTCACAGTGTTGCCCTTGACAAAGTTGTTTTCTCCACGTCTCTGACATACACGCTCTACTATTATTACTTTTGGGACTGTACCCCGAAGGTTGTCGTTATTAGCGAAGTTTGTCCAGATACGCCTGAGCAGCCCAGCCTCATCTCTGGTGTAGTGCCAGCTCGTCATAGCCGAAAACGCCCAGTCATCGACTAGTAAGTAACTCGGTGGTCTAGCCATTACAATATTGTGCCACATGAGAATATAGCGCCGGCGCTGGCCTGTAAGTGTATCTGTGACCTGCCGGCATTCACGACTGTAAAATTGCCAATTGGTAATGACAGCCCTATATACAATAAGAGGTGGTGGTACGGGCTCCTCTGTTTATTGTCTTTATGGTTGACATCGCTAATAGGTACTACTATAGTTGTGCCTGTCGGCAGTACATAGCGACCGGTCCACTAGTTGACGGATGAACGTATGTCGGCCAGCAGGTGTAGCCAGGTTAGCACCTGTAGACGCCCAAACTGCATCGAGCCCAAATATGACAATATGTGCAGTGGAGCCGCAAACTACTACGCCGATAGGGCCTTGACAGTCACATTGGTTTCGCAGGACGTGTAGCTCATATCCGCCAAGTTGCGCCACTCCATCGACAAGATCGGCTGGGTTTTTCTTGACCTCGACGACGATAGCAGAGCATCACAGTAATGCGCATCCCCCTGTAGGCCGACTTTTGAGTGAATGCCCCGCAAACACAATGTGACGTCTGGCCTGATACCATCATCAGATCCAGGCATGACGAAATCTACACCATCAAATGGCAGTACTAACCGGCGACTCTCTGATGCCGCTAAATTGTTGATTTCATCTCCTTGGAGCTAGATCAAATGTGAGCGCTACAAATAAATACACTTGAATTGTAATATAAGTGCTATGTTCAAGTATATTGTGCTCAGCTGCTGTATTTGTCTGAGCTACGGACTAAAATTTACTCAGTCTTCCAGCCACCTGAGTGTGACCGGGCCATGGCTGGAATATCTTTTAGTTAATGGCGTGTGCAAGTGACATCACAGACCGCAGCACAGAATCTAGCAAGTGGCTTGTACTGACGTCACTCTGCTCCGCAGCACTTTGCCACAACTGTTGCTGTCTTTTACTTTCCATCCATTTGTCTTCCTTTTGTATATTTTCTTTTGTTTTTTCTATACGTGAAGTACACATATTTGCATTTATCTTCTTATTTTGTTTACACCTTTGACGTCTGCGCTTCCTTATTTATCTATGACTACGCATTTGACAACAGAGGAAGTGCACTTGCCATCCGGATCAACGATGGTTAATGACAAGGTAGACTTCAGTATACTGGCCGGCAAAGACCTTAGCTTCAGTGATATCTCTGGCAATTGTGACGATGGTCTCGACGATCTAATGCAGCACATTTTGCATCGTAGCTGTAAGGCTGTATGCCACCTAGCCACTCCTTGTGATCCAGATCTCTGCACAGTGGTAGGCAATATTGCCAGCAATATAACTGCGGATTTGGAGACTCGCCTGTTGATGGTAGCTCCGTTCAAAGGGCATGCTTACAATACATGAAGCAAACTGGGTGCCAGCGACCCTCGAGGCACAGTATCAGCCAACGAGCCTCTAGACGCATATGCCAGGGACATCTTGAAGTGGACTAGCAAGCAGTCATCCATGCATTTGAGAGCTGACAGTGCCGCCCTTTTGTTTGAATTGTTTATGCTATTTATTGCGCACCACATCAAGGAGCACTTTAGATACCATGGCGATACTGGGTTTCTTAAGCCAGGGGACTGTCGACTGATACTGCCTATTGCCAACAAGAACATTGACGCTGAGCACACCGACATCGATTCAGCTGACTCCGACAGCTCCACCAACTTATATATGCCAGGATACGTCAACCCCACGGACTTTTTTAGTGTCGAGTGTGGCATGTTTCCGCTCAGCAGCAGCATGGAAAAGCAAGCGGCGCCAGCTCCCCACCTGGTATTTGCCGATGCAGAGATGGTAGGGCATCCAGACAACTATACCAAAGCCGAGCTAAGACTGGCTTCAAAGACAAAGGCACTGTTTTTCAACCAGCACAACCGGCGGTTCGCCTGGGGACTGACCGTATCTAACCGCACTATTCATGCATACATTTTTGGTCCCGACGATATCTGGGCGTCAACTGCGATGGATATTTCTGGCGAAAAGGGACGTCGGGCATTTATCTCGCTACTTGTCGACTGGTCGTTGTGCTCTGTCGACCGTCTTGGATTCGACCCGAGCATCAGATACATTGTTGATAGGCGTGTCGGTGGTCCTTATCTCGAGATTGATGTTCACGAGATGGATAGGAGTACAGGCAAAGCGGAGCCCCGGACGTACTATAGCCAGCGGTGCCTTGGAGCAACAGATCATCTTTTTGGGTGCCATGCCAGATACTTTGCCGCATCAGATAATCCCGAGTCGATGGACAAGCCGGCATTTTTAATCAAGGACCTGTGGATGACTACAGGCGGCAGCTCTGCAGACGATTCGCATGAGAGCTTGTTCCTCAACGTCCTACATGCCGAATTTGACAAATCCAACAAGTTTAGCGACAGCTTTGTTCAGCTCGTGGGTGCTGGACCTGTGGTCATTAATCGAGGCAAAACTGTCGTCGCCGATTCGACTGATACAGCTTTTGCAGGACTGCCAAGTATGACCCAAGATGTGGCGAAGGATAGCGACAATGACCAAGGCTCGCCCAGCAGATGTGTTCGCCAGCACAGGCGCACTATGGCAAAGTGGACCGGGAACATGATTTCCGAGGCAGATAACGAGAGCCAAGCCATTGTTGCAGTCGCCGACGCTATGGTAGCACTCAATGCCATGTATACAAAGTGCAAGATCCTTCACGGCAATATTAGCAATCGCGCAATTTTGCTCCAGCCAACGGCAAGCGGAGTGAAGGGAGTACTGGCTGAGTTTGACTATGCCTCCTATGACGGCGATAGCGCTGGTACTGTTGAAGTGCCGGAGCTTATGCTGTTTCAGTCCATTCGCTGCTTGGAGAACCCTAGAGATGTCCGCACACTTCTTGACGATTTGGAGTCCATACTGTATCTTGTGTGCTGGCTGGGTACCTTTGGTGTTAACCAAGATCAGCGAGCGGCGTATGCTGTGGAGTATGCCGCGAGGAACAAACCACATCTCCCTATCAAGAACTGGAACCGAGGCACTGCTGCTGATATCGCCGACACTAAGCGCCTCCACATGAGTTCCTTTGCTGCATTTGAAGAGCGTATTCTGAACAGAATGCAGAACCCTTTTGGTACATTGTCCCACCTGGCGGAGGATATATACAGGGTGCTATTCCTTCACCCAGGATGCAGTGGCACCTGCCCAGTACCTAATCGGCAAGTGAGGGATGTAGGTATGCCTGTTGCTGTGCCAGCACCAGGTGTCGAGCGCGATCCGCTTGTCTTGCGCAATAACCATATCGACGCTATCATAGCGAATCTTCTCGATGTTTTGGCCAGGCACAGCGATGTGGCACACAGCTCTGAGCGCAGTCGGGGCTGAAAAGGGCTCTAAGATATTGGCTCTTCCAAGTGCTGTCACTTCAACGAAGCATCATCACATGGATGAAGTGCCCCAGGTCGGACCCTCCAAGCGACTGCGCTCTTAGGAACATCCTAGGGTGGCCAAATAGCCCATTTGTATATCCAACGTGAATATCTAATCTATATATTTATTTATTTGTTTGTACACTTGTTCTCGCATGAAAATCTAGCTGGAGTGTTTGAAAAAGGAGGTCGGCAGTCTAGCTGAAAAAGTAGGGGCTTTTCATAACCTCACCAATGTCAAAATCTCCAGGCGCTGGCAATGGGTCAAACTCGATGCCTACCCACGAAACACGCTTAACAAGGCGTCCGGCCA
Source organism: Coemansia sp. RSA 922 (assembly GCA_027577415.1). Taxonomy (NCBI): domain Eukaryota; kingdom Fungi; phylum Kickxellomycota; class Kickxellomycetes; order Kickxellales; family Kickxellaceae; genus Coemansia; species Coemansia sp. RSA 922. The sequence goes on along the minus strand of JANBQS010000219.1, from coordinate 8,722 downwards.
GCTCTCCCCTCTTAATCATATCGTTGGTGTCCTTGATAAGCTCCGTCGACATTCTGTGGTCTAGAATAATCGGCGGCATGCTATACTCGAGCACGTATTTCTGGTCCAGCTCAGCAATCTTGGCGTCCAACTCTTTCTCCAACTGCATTATCGACTCTGCGACGAGAGCAGCCGCAGCACTGTCTTGCTCGGGCACGGCATCAGCAGCAACAGCAGCAGCAGTAGTGGCCTGAGTGGCGCCTTCAGCAACTTCGGTACTGGCACTGGTCGCAGCCGGAACGACGACCTTGGTCTTGGTCCTTGACTTCTTCTTGGATACCTTTGCCACCTTTGATACCTTGGCTAACCGAATTCGTGTCTTGTACTCCTTGCGCAGCTCAGTGACTTGCTCTGCATACTCCTTCTGATTAAAGCTGAGTGTATAGAGAATGAGGTCGACCTGGCGGAGCGCTCCAGGCAAGTCCAGCTTCGGATCAATGAGCTCAATGGAACGCAAGTCAACCACTTCCAACGAAGCCGTTAGATTCTCGGCAGCACGCAGCACTCGCTCCTTCTCTGCCGTTGCCGCTTCTTTCCGCGCTTGATGCGCCTGCACAGTCGCATAGGCATCTTCTGTCTCTTTGTCCGCCTCCCCCTCGGCCTCGCCCTCGCCACACGCCTCTAGATGACGCATCGCCAGTTCCATTTCAACCTCCTTCTCCTTTTGGATACGTTCGGCCTTCTTGGTAACACGCGCCTTGTTGAGCTTGAGCTTGCCGCCGTCAATAAAGTTGTCCTTTGAGACGTATTCCCAACCGATCACAGGCATCATATGGTCCTTGTAGCGGTCCCCAAACTCGGCCTTGAGGTCCTCCATGATAGGTCGCCGATGTAGCTGGACAAACTGATCACGAATGATGTTGTTCATCGTGTCCACATCGCAAGCGTGGGTCCAGTAGGAGTCGTGGACCGAGGCAAATACCAACCCAGCCTTTTTGCACTCAATAGCCGATAGCGTCATATGCGAGGCATCCAGCGAGTGCACGTAGTTTGGCGGGAACGCTGTCTTTTGCTTTTGCGAGTTCACTGGCGAGGGCATGTTTGAGTCGCTGACGACGATGCTCTGAAGGGTGGTGGCCACGTTGCGCTTGACAAGCTTGCGATAAGGCTGAACCACCGTCAGTCCAAGAGGCGTAGTCCACACCACGGTAGTCATCGGCTTGGTGGCAAGAGCGTTGAGACGCTTGCGCCGCTGTGCACCGGGCCCGAGGTCAGGACGGATCTCAAGAATAGTCTCGTTATCCAGTACACGCGAGTTTTCTTTGGCATCGCGCAGAGCCGACCGAAACTTTGTCTGCGACTCCTTGGAATCGAGGATCATACGCTTCCACGACTCGAGCGCCGACTCGGGCATGCTCTTGGCGATACGCCTCGCCGACTCGTTGAGCCAGTTCTGGATCTGCTGCGCCTGCGTAAACATCTCACCCAGCGATTCAAAAATCTTTTTCGCCACGTATAGTGCGATCTTTGACACCACGACGACGTCGAATTCGTGCTGCCCGTTCTCGTCTTTAATTTCACGCAGGCGAGCAGCAATTTGCTCCTTTGCTCCTATCAGGGTCACGCCGTATACGTTGGTCATCACCGTTTGCTTGACGATCTTGCGAGTTAGCTTGTCGCGCAAGGCCACCGCCTCCTGCACGCCCTGCTTGGCGTCCTCGTCTATAAGCCGGATCACGCCGCTTAGCACGCCAGCGTACACGTCCTGAGGCCGATCAGACGGCATGAGGTTGACTTCAAAGGCTCCCTTTGTATCGCGGCCCATCGCCGCATAGTGCTGTAGACCGTTACAAGTACCGTCCTGGTGGATATGCAGTCTGCTTACGTACTCCGCTGGATCAGGCGAGCGCACTGCCTCGGTCAGTTCGACACACGCAGCCAGGGCTTGCCAGGCATCCTCAGCCTCCAGCCACCACGGCTGGGCTGCATCGGTGCTGCCATCGACTAGCGAATCGGGTACTGGGTTATCGGCGGACGCCATAATGTTGTCAAGGTTCGAGTCGACAAACGCCAGGCGCTCGTCGTGCGAGAGCTTGTCCTTGCCAAAGAGATTGGCCAGGTGGATCTTGAGCCAGTACATTCCGCGCTCGCCCAGCGGCCGCCCCTCGTGGAACACAAGCAGTCCTCGGCAGAGATCGTTTCCCAAGTGGTTGAAGTGCGGCGGGATCGGGTAGGCGCGACCGCGAAAGTCCATGTTGTGAGGGAAATACATGGGGTAGTTTAGGAACGCTCGGGCAATCTCGACCTTGTAGTTGCAGTCACAGCGCTCCGAATGCTGACTTGCCCGGTTATTGTTCCACTCTTGCATCTCCATTCCATACTTGATACGCGCCTTGTCGTTGGTCTCGTAATCTTCAGGCTTGACGGGTTCTGGTCTATCAAAGGTACGCGCAGGTATCTTGGCAATCTCTTTTCCAGAGTTCCATACCTTGCGGACGGCATCGAAAATAGGACGATTGATGCTCCACTTGGTTAGACCAAGCGAGTCCAAGCCAGCAAGCAGCGTGTACAGGCGATCGTCGTTCGACGCCTTTTTCAAATAGCGCAGTTGCTCAGCGTTGTCCTTGATTCGCATGCAGGGCTCGTCTTGCGACAAGTACCCGCCCGAGTTAAACGTCAGCCAGGGGCGCGGGGGCACCAGCATCGGGAGATGGCGGGCATTAACAACGCCAACGAGGGCGTCGCTTTTAAACAGCTCTCGAAGTGAGTTATGAGCTCTCAGAATGCCGAATTTGCGACCCTTGCTCAGCTCGTAGCCGTGCGAAAACGCAGGTACCATTCGCTGCGTCCGCTGCCCAGTTTCCGGATCGTTGGAGTGTTCGGGAATGCGAGCCGTCTCAATAAGCATAGACAGGAGCAACGACCCGATCCTCGTCTTGGTCGTAATGTCCCAAGTATCCAGCCAGTCTTGGTTACTGTTCTCTCGCAGCTCATGCGCCTTTGCTCGCCGCACAGCCATATTAAACAACTTTCCCGACGACGCCAGCCTGGCTACCGAAATGTTGCGACCAGTGATATGCCGATTGCTGCGCAGCTTCATGCGGTTGAAGCGGATCTCGTTGTGGACAGCCGTACTTAACGCATTGACTAGCATCGCCGTCTTTAGACCAGACAGCTTTGGCGAGTGATCCTTGCTATTCTTTGGTATAACGGAGCAAAGACGCAGTACCTCAAGGATAGTGATGATTGCTATCTTTGGCGGATCAAGCATGGTCAGGAATCGGCCGTAGTGCTCTCGTATGCGGTCATCGCCAGTCTCCATGGCCTTTTTGCAGCGCTCGTGCTCTTCCTCGATTAGGGCCTCGAGCTGAGGTAGCCACTCTGCCGATAACCTCTTCAGCGCGCCAATGTCAGTCAGCAGCAGTGGATCGCCTCGTTTTTTGTTGATCTCGCGGAAGCGTGCCAGCGCCGAGTCGTATGTGTCGCGCTCCAGGCGCAGCTGGAGATTGTAGCCCTCGAGCTCGTTGGTGTAGAGCGATTTGAGAGAGCCCTTTAGCTGTTCGATACCCTCCACATTGGTCGATACTAGAGTATTAGCCTCGGCCGCAGATTCCATCGTTGCTGTCGCTGCGGCGGCATGCAACTTTGAGTCAACGGCATCCGTGGGCGTCTGGTAAAGACGATCGGCGTCGCCTTCGCACTCGTTAGCGTCGGCTGACAGCGACACTAGCCTTTCTTCGGCGTCATTAACTGCGTTGAGAAGGTTGGTGGCCACGTCGCTGCTTTCTAGGCCCTGGCTGATAATACTCCGAGCAACGTCTTTTATGTGATCAATGTCTGTATCCGACAGGTACGTGCTGAGCAAGAGATCGTGGAAGGTGTGCCCGCAGCGCAACATCTCCTGCATAAGTACGACAGCAACATTGCGCATACCGCCACTACAGTACAAAAATAAAATCGTGGTAATTAGCACAAGCAGCACCAAATACTGGAATGCCCATCAATGGCCATAGGAATAATGTCCAATCTCCACTTACTTTACAAATCCGCTGATAAGGATAGCGAACGTGTTCGTGTTAGGCTTGATATGGTAGTGCCGCTCCATTTGGTCGTACCACAGCAGTGCCTCTGTGGTTAGCGGTCGCGGTTTGGCAGCCAGCAGTCCGCCAACAATCTCGTTGTGCACAGATACATCCGCCGCCTCCTTCATCGTCTCTGGGTACAATCGATACAAGCCGATCAGGATCCTCTGCGCTCGCTCGACATTGCCGTTCAGTAAGCAGGCCTGCATCACCGACAGCTGCTCAGCCAAGGTCTTGCCAGTTTGCATATAGTGCACTAGTTCCGTGTCCTCGCGCATGTCGCGCATCGAGATCAGATCCTTGGTAGTAGACGCAAACAGAGTGCTGTCCTCGTCTAGCACATGGCCTGGCTGCTCTGCCTCGGCGTGCAGCGACTGTCGTAGCCATGGTTGCTGTGAGAAAAGCCGGGCTTGTATAGTACTAGCCACTGGCAACTGCAAACGAGCCAAGCAAGCTGGAGTCCGCGGCGCAGTATATGTGTTTGAGCGCAAGGTCCAGCTACCAGCCGTGCGAGTATGTGATCGCAGCGCCCTAAGCATCAGCTGGCTCATTGTAGCTAGCGGTGACGACGACGTGTCAAATTTAAAGCCAGTGTGTAGACACGAGGAAGAACCGAAGGAGAGAAAATATAGACCCGAACAGCAATAAAAACAAACAAACAAAGTAGATAACGTAACAAGAGAAGGATCGCTAGCAAGAAAGAGTCAAAGTTTGATAAAGAGCAAAAAAAAAAAAAAAAAAGTTTTTAAAAAGCTTACTAAAGTGGCTCGGCGGTGATTCGGTGATCAGTGACCAGAGTGCGGAAATGCGGATGCCTGATTTAGAGATGATCAGATTTCATTAGAGAAGTGAGGGGACGATGAATGGGCTCAGTAGCGGTGACTGCGTAAAGTCGACATAGTCGGGCTGCGACAGGTATATTTCAAGTGGCGCCTCGTTGTTGGCCGTCCCACTACAAGCAGACTGCGGCGTAGGCCAGATCCGCATACAGCCGTCAAACGGGAGATAGGGCGGGCGAACGTACTCTGGCTGTCCAAACCCGAAATCCGACTGGTAGATTGGGAAGTTGCGGCTTGATGAGACCACACACTTGGCATACGCTGGGCACACATACACAAGCATAATCTTATCGCCAGAAATACCCAATTTCTCGTTGCTGATCTCCTTTTGTCTCTGTGCGAGCAAAAAGCTTGTCGAGCTGTAGACGTACTCTGCAGAGCCCTTGGCGACAGTCTGACTGACCAACAGCGCCACGTCGCGTAGTTCCATTGCAGCTACCTTGCCAATCGGCCTGGGTTCAGCCAAGTTAATAACCGGGCTAGCGCACAAGTTCTTGGACAGCCCGAGCTGAGCCCGCGGATTGGTAGCACACGTAAACAGCGATATATCCTGCGCAGTCGACGGTCTTGCGTTGTAGCGAAGGACGCTGATCTCCTTCCAAAAGATGGCACAAAGTATAGTATTGAAGGACACGCCAAACTCCTTAGCCATCTGACGAAGCCCATGCTGCTGTTCAACCGATATAACAAACAAGTTTTCCTTGATTTTGTCCTTGCCCGATAAGAACACACGAGTAAAGCTGCTCGAATCAACCAGTGCGTACTCCGAATGGTCGACCTGCAATTCTGACTTGTGCAAGTGGCTGATACCTGGAAACCCAAACGACGGTGGATTAGGGATTAGTGGCACCAAACCAGGACTGACTTGGTCGTAAAGTTGCTTGCACAGACTGGCCCAGTTGTTCATAAAAGTCCAAAACGCCGTGCCATCCATTAGCGAGTGGTGGTACGTTACGCCCAGCGTCATGGCGTCATTAGACTCGAGGTAAGTAGCCTTGACGAGAAACATGGGTATGTCTCTGTTCTCGCGAGATATAAAACTCGATGGGCAGTCAGGCACCAACAACGCCACGTTGCTCTTGTAGACGTGGCTAGCTAGCTCTTTGCTGTCGATATCCAGCGTCTGGGTAGTCAACGGCGGATCGTTGAACTTGTCGGCGTAAAACACAACGTCAATGTCATCGCCGCGGACGTCAAACCAGCCAGCGACAGGCTGGTAGTACTTGCGCACCAACATTTTTAACCCATCTTGCAAATGCTGCGCTGCCATAAAGTCGTCTTGCTTAGTCGTGTTCTTGAACAGCAGGATGTACGAGCAGTAGACTTGGTACATGTACGATATGTTGTTGGTAGCAGAGTACCTAAACTCGCTCGGGTCGGCGTCTGCTTGTAGCATTGTGTAGTATTGAAAATGTTATATTGCTGTAAAAAAAGTGACTGAGCAATGTGAGCGCAAGACGACAGATGGAGTCAAAATGTCTTGTCGCCTTTTGACTTGAAGAGTTAGTCAAGTGGTCATATGCAGTGTGCGAGCAATGCCATGAGGAACAATTGAAACTCTGCCTGCAAGGTGCGCAGCGGGCATAACTGAGAAATAAAGTATGATGGCGATGACCAAGCGTTGCTTTGTGCAGCCAAGACTTGAATAATAAAACAAATTGATTAGCAGTTGCGCTCAATATTCACAGCAGCGAAATACGTTTTTAGCAAATGGTATATTACTGCTAAGCATTGCAACCCAATTAATTCATCAACTGATGCCAAGTAGGCTCAAAACTGCAGGGCTCGCTTAGACCCAAGAGTATGCACTGGAGCTCCGTCTTCATCGTCCGACCCGCAAATAAAGGTGCTGGGTGTCACTATCGACGACGACTGCAGAAAGGCAGGGGGGCTGCTTCCCATGGGCATGCTCATAATAGTGCGCCGCCGCTTAGACAATGACGCCGCCTCGGAGACTATACACGAGTCCTTGGTGCGACTACTTGTTGACGGCGAGCCGCTCGGGTCAGTATAGGCGGACAGCATCGGCTTTCGCAGGGGCTTTTTGCGCGTGCTACTGCTCCTACCAAGCGTCCTGCTGCTAATGCTGCATGCAAAGCCATTGCTGCCCGCGCGCGAGACTGCCTTTGAGCTGGGCGCACGCTGTGAATTCGATACGACCTCGCTTTTGATTTGGCGGATCAAGTGGGCGGGTAACCTGGGCTGAAGCGACTGGCGACGACGCTCTACGACCCGGGAGGAGGGACTAGACCCACCTTCGCTCGAGCTAGCGTCGTCGCGGTGTTGCTGCTGCTGGCCCTTATTGCCGCCAATCAACTCGTCCAAATGTCGAGCCAGTTTGCGGCCAGACAGCTCTAGGTGCGTGGGATTTCGCTGGTGCACAATAACTTCGGATCTCTCGCCAGAGCTCTTGTCGATCTTGCGGGGCGTGCCCTTGCGCCGCTTGTTTTCAGACAGCAACTCTGTCTGCTCTGATTGTGAAGGTCTCTCATCGCGAGTCGCTGGAGGCACCCATCCACATTGGACACGCAGCTCCTCGACAATATCGCCCAGCGTGCTAGCAAACCTGCCAACGTGGGATCCGCCAACAAACGCCGCGGCAAAATCGTTCGTATCTTTGGTTTCTTCACTAACTGATACCGGACATTTGTCGGCTTTCTGATCGCTGCTCGTCGCCTCGACTTGGATTGCAATGTCGTCGAGTGAGGCCCAAACGCACAGCAAATCAACCAAGTCGCGCAATGTCTCTTCGAGCTGAGCGGTATCGGCTGCCTGTTGCGAACGCAATCTATCAATAACAAACAAGTGAAGAAGTATCTGGAGCTGGCACTCGCGCACCTGCCAAGCACGCTTGCTGGGCCCATCGCTGCCAGTTGCTTGTACTGCTTGTTGTCGCAAAGTGCGATAGACACCATGGTCATCGGCAGATTGAGTTGATTCGGATACCTCAAACGTATCCTCGATGGCAGCGCTGCATTGTAAAACCAAGTTCGTCAGGGTTTCAACCACGACGTTGGACTGACTCGTTGAGGCAGATGAGCTGCAAAGCGACGCCAGGCTGTCAACTACGCGGTTATAGTCTGGAGCTGGCGACAGTAACCCCTTAAGATACAGCTCGGAGTACCACTCAGACAGCGTCGACGTAGATGGCAAGGCAAGCTCTGGGGCTGCCTCGGCTATCACAAACTCGGCGGATGTGTCCAGCAGCGAATTTGTACTAGAGTCTGCGCTGGCACTGGAGTTCAGCATGAAGCCATCTGACGGCATTTGGTCTGACATCGGGCACTCAAACTGCGACTCGTCAAAGCCCACATCAATTGCGCTAATGTCCCGAGATGCTACATCCAGATCGCCCGAATCCCTCCACGCCCAATCCTCGATCCAGGCAGCTCGAAATGGGCTAGCTATAAGGCGTGTATCGCTATCAAGAGACAGCCTGGTGCCGTTAACGCCAAAATTTGCAATTTCGGCGTACTTGGTGGCATCCATATAATAAACCGCCGCAGCATTTCCAGCAGCAGGCACGATAGCCACGTACAGAGCCGAACCAGCTGAGTTATCTATGCCACTATGGGAAGGGCATTGCGCATATACCACTTTGTCCCCGAGGAAACTGCTGCTGCGGCTATCTAGGCCATAGATAACGGGTGATCGGCCGAGCCTCTGGACTACACGGTACCACTGCCGTGTCGAGACGTTTTGCAAATGCACTAGACTCTTGGCGGTGCTGTCCAACCACGCTTGGTGGCGCAAGCATGACAGTTTGTACTCGCTGGCTAGGGCGACCATTTCCGGCAAATCGTACCGCCGCAGCAAACGACC